>JAJVSH010000154.1:142283-214989 GCA_021460005.1 Tetramorium alpestre | reverse complement strand
TATATATATTCTCTCTTTTTCTCTTCTCTATATAGACTTTTCATATTAAATTTGTATTAAAGTTTTTCATAGACGGCTACAATGCTAATACGAGAGCTCACACGGCGAATACAAATATAAATGCAAATGCATGAGTTAGCGCACAGTAATCGAGAACAACGCAACTAGAATGATGAAATGATAAAGTCACCACAAAAAGTACGCGAGCATTACAATGACGCATTATAGATATGCATTATCATTTTTGTGATGTGTCTTTCATTGTTAATTTTTCCAATAATTAAATTTCTCTGATAGAAGCTTTTCATTCAGGGAGATTCGTATAATTAGCATAAAAGCTGAAATTGTTAAAATATTAAATGACGCAGTTTTATATTCCTATATTATAATTTACATTCCAGACTAAATAATTTATAATATTAAGAATAATCGTAGTGCGTAATTTAACGAGCCACTTTGATAAATTGCCAGAGAAATAATACTAAAAAATTCTCAACATTGTCCGCGGAAATATATTATCATTTGTTCTATCATTCGCAAACGAAACGAGCCAAGTTTCGCCGTAAATAATAATGTTCCCCGAGAACGCAAAAATACGACAATGGCGCTCTCTTCCTAATGCGTCTCATCGAGATTGCTAGACCGCGATATAACGCCGAGAGCCTCGCAAACTTTTGTCGAGCATTCGAAGAGAAAAAGAAAACCAGGAGCCGACGGCGCAGGTTTAAGCGCACCTCTCTCTCTCTCGCTCTCTCTCTCTCTCTTTCTCCGGCCTCTGTAAACATTTTCTTTCTTTCATTAAGCCCTCTTCTTTTCACGGCTTCGGGATCGCCTCCGCAATTCACGGATTTTTTTTAGGCGCGGGCCCCGGCTCTCGAGCGCGTCAAAAAGCCACTGGAGCCTCCGCGAATCCATTTGCAAAACGGATGGACGCGTCCTCCAGCCGCGCGCGCGTCGAGTGTGTGCCGGAGTACACTTTTGACAAAGCGGACAAAGCGAGGCGGGCGAAATGTATTCTCGCTCGCGCCGCGCCGCGTTGAGAGATCCGCACGTACGTTTTCGTGGCGCTCTCGATCGATTACGCCGTCGGAAACTGTGGGCCGCGAGGGCGAGGTTAACGTACGATCGAAGGGAGAAACACGTCCTTGGGAGTCACGTCCGTAAACCTATAAATATATACTTTACCCAAAATAAAAAAAAATTATAGAAAACAAACACACTCATCTCATAATAAAAGAAATTCTATAAGTTAAAATACAATAAAACGAGATAAATCTTTATTTATTAATCAAGTAAAAATACTTAAACATATAATATTTATGAATATAATATTATAGAAAACAATTAATCAACTCATCTCACAATAAAAGAAATTCTATAAATAAAATGAAATAAAACGAGATAAATATTTATTTATTAATCAAGTAAAAAATAGTTAAACATATAAATATACTTTAGTAAAAATAATATTATAGGAAACAATTAATCAACATATTCATTTCATAATAAAAAAAATCTAAATTAAAATAAAATAAAAAGGAGATAATTCAAATATTTAATTGTCAAAAAATTTAATTGTAAAAAATATTTAATTCTTCTAGTTCGAGATACGATTTAGAAACAAAAGGGGGAAATAGGACGACTGCAACGGCGTATCCCCGATCTCGTTAATAATTTATGATCTTTTCCAGCGGGGGTTGGTCTATAAAATCGCACTGTACAGCTTAACGCCTTGTCGCCCCAGAGCCAACCTCCCCGATGAAGTGGCCATAAAGTAATCGCGCTGCCGAAGAGGCAAATTGTATCGTTTTTCGATGTCGAAGCCGCTCAATCCGGCGTCATCCGTTTATCCGAAGTCGGTGACATAATTCACCATCTCGGCATTCAGAACGGGTCAATTATAGTGCGTTCTAATTACGCTGGTTATGGCCTCGCCCAAAAGAGTAGTAAAAGGACGCCGAACGGGCGTTGAAATATCCAAAGGGAGGACGGAGAATCACCCGCTCGTAGACGTCGCCCACCTGCGCGGGACGATATATCACCGCAAACGAGAAAGAGAAAGAGAGAGAGCTCGGCCTTTTTATTGCCTGGCCGGGCGACGATTGCACGAGCAAAACGAGTGCGCGGTAATTATCGCTGTCCATAAGTGTCGCTGGGTGCGCGAGGCTTTCAATCTTATCCTTAACGGAAGCTGCTTTATATCTCCTACTCGTTTGAGCCTCTAACGCAGACGAGCGTAAAACGCCGCGGTATTATTATGTCGCAATATTATAATTTCCCTCCACGATTCTCTCGCGGCGAATAAAATCTAGAATAATCACGGGCCGGTATAAAACTTGGGGGCTTCATTTATTCTCGGAAACATGTCGCTCATTTGCCGCAACAATGACATAACTGTGGAAAACGAAGTTTTCCAGAAAGTAAGTTTGAACGTTTTTGACTCATTAAAACGTTATAATGTTATTTTTAAATGCGATTTTGATGTAACAGCTATTTGTAAAGGAACAAAAGTATTTAGCTATAGTTATCAGCTCTTCATTCGGTGAGAGAAAAATATGTGGCATTTGCGACTATAATTGCATAGCAAAATAATTATAGTCAAGAATATCATTTTTATAAATGATTACTATAATCTTGATTAATGATTACTATAATCTTGATAATAATATGCTCATAGTGATGCCAATTGTGGTTACTATTACATTATTTTATATTTTATAGTATAATTTATTAAATTAAAATCTTTTGATTAATAACAATCATATTATAAGTCGCATGTACTAAATTATGATTACGAAGACTTTAATAAAATGTTAAACCGATCATGATTTATATTGTTTCAATAATTATAAAAATGTGGTTGGGTCCAAAAATAATTCATCCAAATTATAGTAAAATTATAATTACTGCAACTATTTTTTTCTCTCAGTGAATCCTCATTCTTTTGCAAATAATGGAAAAAAATGACAATTTTTTAATTATGTTGTAATCATTATTGTGGTGAATAATCAATATTATAAACTATCGTTCGTTGACGTTGCATTGTTCAAGATTTCCGCGCGGATAATACCGCGGGGATTTTGCCGGAGTACACTTGGAAATTGCACGACTTCGGTCGAAGATTAAACTCGCGACTTCGCGTAACGAAACGGTCGAGAGTCACGCGAGCTCGGGGAAACGATAAGATAACATCGCTCCGGCAACGATCGGAGCGATTGTCCTAAACGCGGCTAGGAGTATTCGAGGATTTTCCGTTACGGCAATGTGGAATTCTATCGAGGGTTTTGTGGAAACTTCATCGAGAGTTTTATGACGGTATAAGCAACGATACTGCGTTACGGTCAGAATATCGATACTTCCACTTCAATATTCCGATACTTTAGGAATGTTCTGATATTTTGAAAGTATAATCTATGACGTAGAAGGAGAAAGAGAGGGAAAGAAAGAGGGAGTCTTAATATTGAATATATGCTATGATATAGGAGGACGACAGTCTGCTTGCTTTCAAGCGAGATATAAATTATTAATATCGCGTAAATAATGGTCTTTAAATATCGTTGAATCTACTTTTTTATTATTATAATGTTTCTCATCTCAGAATTCTCTCTAGGACTTGAAAAGCCATTTTGATAAGTGTCAATTAGAAGATATTGATATTTATCTTATAAATTATTAATACTGTAAATAATAGTCATCTTCAAGTATCTTCAAATCTACTTTTATTACTACAACGTTCCTCATCTCAAAATTCTCTCTAGGATTTAAATTAAAAAGCTATTTTGATGAGTGTTAATTTGAAGATGTTGATATTTATTATCTTATAAATTATTAATAGCGTAAATAATAGTTATCTTCAAGTATTTTTAAATTTACTTTTATTATCACAACATTTCTCAGAATTCTGTCTAGGTCTTAAATAAAAAAAAAAAAATCTATTTTGATAAATTTCAATTAAAAAATATTGATAACTATCTTATAAATTATTAATAGTGTAAATAATCTCATCTTCAAGTATCTTTAAATCTACTTTTATTCCTTTTATTACAACATTCCTCATCTCGCAATTCTCTCTAGGATTTAAATTAAAAAGCTATTTTGATAAGTGTCAATTAGAAGATGTTGATTCTTATCTTATAAATTATTTTAATAACATAAATAATGTCATCTTCACAAGTATCTTTAAATCTACTTTAATTATTACAACGTTCCTTATCTCAGGATTCTCACTAGGATTTAAATTAAAAAGTTATTTTGATAAGTGTCAATTAGAAAACATTGATATTTATCTTATAAATTATTAATAGCAAAAATAATAATTACCTTCAAATATCTTTGAATCTACTTTTATTATTACAACGTTCCACATCTCAGAATTCTCTCTCTAAGGACTTAAATTAATAACTATTTCGCTAATTGTGTGTAATATGTGTCAACATTAGAAGATACTGTCATTTACCTAATGCACATGTGCACAATACGTTCTTTCGACATTCATATCAGCCCCTCGGATCTCGTCTTGATGCATTCACGCGAGGCGAGAATAGCGAAATTAACGTCGACGGCTACCCGGTGGAAGATTTGCGATGCAAATATGTACGATATGTCCGCGGCGGGAGCGTAATTAGGCGTTACGACGCCGTTGCAGGCACGCCGGCGGCTTCTTTTCGGCTTCCTACAACCCGCCCGCAAAGCAGCGCCGGCATCGCCCTTATCGCCCGGTTGTAAATATCCGATTCATCCGCTGGGAAAATTAAGGCGCGATAAAGCCACAGCGCTATCGCGCGCCGAATCCGGGGCTGCGGGGCGAACGCGGCGATATACGTATGCCTAATCGCGAGCGCGAAAAATACGCGCGCGGGCCGCACGCTCATAAATAGCTCCGGCGTTTACGCGTGCATGCGTGCGTGCGTGCAAATTTAACGAGAGCGCGCACGCCGGAAGCTACGCGCGATAGTCGTAAAAAGCCTGACAGATAAACGTCTCGGATGCGGTTTCGCGCCGCTTCTTTCCTCTCCGCGGGGCGTGGGCGGCCCGCCCGGGATCAGACTCCGGGCGCGAGTTGGCTTTTTCTTCTTCGCGCGATTCAGCGTGCGTGCGCGCTTTCGATCGCGCGGACACGCCCCGGAGGAACGCGCGATCGTCGTCCGCTTTCTCGCGAGCTTTAGCCCAAGGACGCGCGTATTGTCGTAACAGTATTTATGGTAATACGTTTCTGCGCAATCCTATGGCGTCTCGTTGCGCCGTGTGTATTGTGACACAGCAGTGACACGGTGAGAGCGATTATAGCCTCCTTTCAGAAATTCAGTACAAATACGCGCTTTTGTTTCCAGTTAATAAAGCAGCACGTCTCTCTCTAAATTAGCATGCGTCTCTTAAAAATAAATAAATAAAAGAAATAGCACCTCGAAGTGCTGGTGAATTTTGAAAGGAAAACTCACGATTAACATGGTGAGTGGACGCGGTAGTCATCCGTAAGCGATAGCTGCCTTTTCAATGGCACCCTGGTGATTACAGTGAGCGACCGGTGCATTTTTTTTACGTTTATTTTTTTAAAACGTTTGTAAGAAATAAATAAATAAATCTAATATGATGGAATGTATAGATTGTAAAATAAAAAGTGCGCTTCAATAATATTGTAGTTAAGATAGTTAAGAATAATTAAGTTAATTAATAATAGTTAAGATGGTTGACAAAAGGTAACAATAATTAAGTAATAAATTCTATTTTTAGTCATATTACACAATATATGCTAACGAATATATGCTAATGAAAATTTTACTACGGCAGAATATAGCCTACAAAGCTCGCTGAGCAGATTAAAGATTTATTAAAACATAGAAATTGTATTTGAAAGTTTGTAGCGAATCGATAATGAAAATTTTATTGTGGCAAGATGTATAAAACTCGCTGGACGAACAACGTGTTAAAACATTCTTCTTGGTTTATTAAAACTGAAGAATTATATTTCAAAAGTTTGTAGCAAATCGATAATGAAAATTTTATTGTGGCAGGATGTATAAAACTCTCGCTGGGCAGACAAATATGTTAAAAGATCCTTTTCCGTTTATTAAAACTGAAGAATTGTATTTCAAAAAGTTTATAGCAATAAAGAAAATTTTATTGTGGCAAGATATGTAAAACTCGCTGGACAGACAATATATTAAAACATTCCTCTCGGTTTATTAAACTCACTAAACAAACAGCGTGTTAAAAGATTCTTCTTAGTTTGAATTGAAACTAAAGTTGTATTTCAAAAATTTGTAGCAAGTCGATAACAAAAATTTTATTCTGACAATACATAAAACTCTTTAGACAGACAACATATTGAAAGATTCTTTTGAGTTTTTTAAAAGTCAAGAATTATAGTTCGAAATTTTGTAGCAAATCGATGAAATCGCATGATTGCACTATGAATTATTATTTTATATCTCATTAATATTTCGAAATACTTGATCCTAATTGTGACATACGCTTATATCTGGATTCTCTTTAATCCGTCATATTTCGTGCGTGATAATAATTTATCGCATGTGCTGTGCAATATGCACGCGTTTTGCTAATATGAACTTCTGTGTGGACTCTAAGGCGCAGAAAGCGCAGCAGATTCGTACAATCAGGCGGGATATTAAGCAAATAAGCATCCGCCATCGCGGGATAACAATGATTGCACTGTATTAAGCACTCCCGGTGTGTACATATCCGATAAATCATAACGCGTCTAGCCGCGAATCGCGGCGCATCCTGTCTGCGAATTTATTCCGACTCGAGAGCGCTTTAAGATATTTTAGCCTCCAAGTAAACATCAACTAACAACAATCGTCGTTGCATCGGTATTATAATTTCCTACGCAACAACGTAACTATTATGCACAACATGTGTTACATTTCATTTGTATTGTTGAGTAGGAAATTATAATACCTATATTAATGCAATGCTATTGTTTTAATTCGTGTTTACTCGATTGAAGTATTTGTTGCATGTAAATACAGCCTTATTAACACTAAAAGTACCGAGCAGTTATTTTCTATATTTTTTTAGATTAATACTTTATTTCTTGAGTAAAATAAGAATTTTATAACTTTAGAATAAAGGAAATGATTGATGAAAAGTTATAAAACTTAAGAATTCTACCTTTTATGTAAGAAATACTCTAATATATTAATCTAAAAAGTATTAATCTAAAAAGTAAAGTAATTCTGACTGTTTCTATTTCTTAGATTAATATTCTTTCTTGTGCAAAAGATCGAAATTTTACAACTTTAGAATGAAGGGAATGATTGATGAAGAGTTATAAAATTTCAGAATCTTACCTTTCGTACAAGAAATAGGATATTAACCTAAAAAGTATAGAATAACTCTATGCCTGTTTCTATTTTTTACATTAATACCCTATTTCTTATGTAAAAGATTGGAATTCTACAACTTTAGAATATAGGAAATACTTGACGAGAAGTCATAAAACTTCAGAATCTTATCTTTCACACAAGAAATAGAGTATTAATTTAAAAAGTAGAATAATTCTGACAGTTTCTATTGTTCAAATTAATACCTTATTTCTTGTAAAAGATCGGAGTTCTATAACTTTAGAATAAAGGGAATAATTGAGGAAAAGTTTAAAAATTTCAGAATCTTACCTTTTGTACAAGAAACGGAATATTAACGTAAAAAGTATAGAATAACTCTGTGCCTGCTTTTATTTTTTAGAGTAATAATCAATTTCTTGTGTAAAACATCGGAGTTTCAAAACTTTAGAATAAAGTGAATGATTGATGAGAAGTTGTAAAACTTGAGAATCTTATTTTTTTATACAAGAAATAGAACATTACCCTAAAAAGTAAAGAAAAACTATATGACTGTTTCTATTTTTTTTTTTATTAATACCCCGTTTTCTTGTGTAAAACATCTGAATTTTAGTCTACACAAATAACTTTAGAAAAAACGGGACTGATTGATGAATAGTTGTAAAACTTTAGAATCTCATTTTTTACGCAAGAGACAAGGTACCGAAAAAAAAAAGAAAAATAAAACCGCTTAAAAGTGACCTTTACGTCTAATGTCACAAAAGGCAGCACTCAACACAGTTAGCTCATATTTTTTGTCGGGGAATCACAATCGATTTCACTTTCGAAGGATTGTCCGCTTTCCGAAAACGAACCAGTTTTCTCTCTCGAACGACCACTCGTTGCGAATCTGCCTAGCTTCCCCGTCCGGCCTCCCGACAGCCGAGTCAGCGGCGCTATTTCGATCGGAGCGTAGCGAAACATTCGCCGATCATCAATTTTTCACGTGGCGTTCGAAATAGCGACGCGGATCGCGCTCAATTTTTCACAATTAATCTGTCGAGCGAAGGTTATCGAACTCCGTACGGTTCCGTTTTCGCGAAGGGAGGACTTATTTAACGGAGTACACATACGCACACACGCGCGCGCGCCGCCGCCGCCGCCGACGACGACAACTTTCCGCCGGCGTGGATTTACATAGGAGAAGAGGACGGAACCGGCGGTCTGTGGAGGATTGCAGAATCGCAATCGAGATCCGTCCGAGCCGAATCCGGAGAAACGACGCGCCGCGAGAAGGATGAGGAGCAACGTGGAGGATGAGGACAGCGGGCCCGTGGAATACATATATGCTGCGCGCTCGTTGGATGCTCGTTTGCAGCATTCGCCGAGGGAGCCGACAGAGAGAAAGAGAGAGAAACGGAAGAGAGCCGAGAGGGGAGGAGAAAGTCTCGCGTCCCGAGCAGGACTGGTGAGAGAGAGAGAAAGGGAGAGAGAGTGAGGAGGATGCGAAAGGGTTCGGCGAAGGGCCGGCGAAGGGACCTGGTCAATGTGAGAGAGAGAGAGAGAGAGAGAGAGAGAGAGAGAGAGAGAGAGAGCCCGCGCAACCCTCGTCGAAAACAAAGGTCCGGATTCTCACCTTGATTTATCGCGTCCACCCGCTCCGTGCGGCTCTGCTCCGCTTATAACCGTGCGGCCTGGTAGCTGCTGCTGCTGCTGCTCTCGCGCGTACACCCCGAGAGCGAGAATTAATCCATTGTCCCTTCGTGTCCTGATAAAACGCACCGGCGCTGGGATCCTAACACGCCGAGTGAAACATCGCTCGACGAAAGCAATTCGTCGTCGGTAGTCACTTCGCCGCGTCTGCGCACGAGATACGCGAGACGATCGAGACAGAGAGAGAGAGAGAGAGAAAGAGAGAGCACTAAATCAGATCCGTAAACATCGGGCGGCGTTGCGTCCGCGCGTGCACATGGGACGGGTGCGCGTGTGTATGTGTGTATATACTCCGAATCGCGCACAGCAAGCACAACGGGCGGTCTCTCCAAATATTTTCTCGCGCCAGAGCAGGCGNTGGCGCGAGAGCGCGCGCGCGCGCTCCACGGAATGACGAGAGAAAGAGAGAGAGGAACACGCGCGAAATCGAGAAGAGCAACAAGATCCTACCGTGACGACGGACACGGACGCACTGACTCCGCGACGACCGCGACTCTCCCGTCGTCGCCGCCGGAGTCGACGAGGAAGTCGGCTGCGTGACAGAGACGGCGCAAGGGACGGCATGGTGGGGGAAGTGCTCGACCGGCGCGGCGCAGCGCGCCGGTCGGAGCGGTCGGAGCGCTCGGCCCTTTCCGTCAACGCTCGACCGCCGCGGCTACCGGCCCCTCGGCTTCCCCCACCACCCACCCTCGCCCTGTACACGCTAGCGAACCGTGCAGCGTTATGCATCTCTCGGACGCTGCGGCCACGACGGAGGACGCTCTCCACTCTGTTTAACTATGCACGCGCGCTCGCGTACATTCTCGCAAGGAGTCGCACCTCTGCTCCTGCCACACACCTGTATGCACACAAATATACATACGCACATGCGGTCCATCCCTTCGATGCACCACACGCGCGCGATGACGTCACGCGGCTGGACGCCGTGTGGCGTGGATAACGAGAGACGGCCGGCAGGATCCCTCTCTTTCTCTCTCCTCCCTTTCCGCCCCGGGTCTTCACGACCATTTATTATCGGTCCGCGATTCTCCTCCTCTCCTTCTCTCTCTCTCCTTCTCGTCTGCTTTGCCAAGCTGAGCGACTTACTGCTTTCTTTTCGGGCTGGTTACGAGCGGCGAGACGCGGCCCCCTCCCCGTCTCCCCCGGTCCGTGCTCGTAGGTGGATTCGCTCTCGCGCGGTATTAACGACGTCTCGCGTAGGTACGGTCACGACCGGTTCCGAGGAAGACCTACCTACCTCTGCCGTATCGAGATCGGGGATCCTCGAGGACACGAGGCGGGCGAGTTCGACGATCCCCAGGTCGACGCGATAAACTTTCCAATTCGCGTGTCGCTGTTAGTAAATTGCGCATACCGTGTCGCTGCGCGATGCCAATAAGGGCGTCTGTAAAAAGTGCACGATTAAAACCGACCGGCTGTGTCGAGGGAGGCGCATTAATAAGTAACACTGTCGTCGTCGTCATCGTCAGAACACCTGCGAGATATGAAGCCGCTTAACCGCTGCGCGAAGCTTTTTGTCATGGGATTCCAGTTAAAAATATCATCGGCCTTCGTTTTTTTTTGCCCAACTGCTCACCATTCCGTTCGTTATCGCGGCCGAGAGTGACGCCCGATGTAAAATGGAGCCGTCCAACATCATCGCGCAGAAAGAAAGAGGGAAAGAGAAAGAGAGAGAGAGAGAGAGAGAGAGAGAGAGAGAAAGAGAGAGAATGTCGCATAACTGTCTGCCACCGAATTTTATGCGCTTTCGCGAACGTCACGTTTGCACCCACGGTATGGACGGTTCATAGCAGACGCGCGTGCGAAAAATTAAGCGTGCGAAAGGTGTCGTTTATGCTAAAAGAAAAAAGGAGGCTGGGAACTCTGGCATGTTTATTGCGGCCGTAAACCCGTACGCGATATGTGAGAAGCCGAATATTATATTGTACGCTGGATTGTTTGTAACTCTAAATTTTATAATATATGCGTTCCGGATTTTTTATTTTTATTCGAGACATCTCCACAGGATGTAGATGATGCTACAATAAGACCGGATAGTGATTATAAAGATTGCGGCCAAAATTTCATATGCCTTGTTTAGAGTGTGACTTTGATTTTAATCGAGACTTAATTTGAAAAGAACATAATGTAGAAAAAGAAATTGAACAGAGTTGTGGATAGCGTTAAATCATTCCTACATAAAAATCAATTTCAAACATATCATTATTTTTATTAATTATTCAGTTATTTAAAATATAACTTTGATTTTGGTCGAGATTTAATGCAAAAAGAATATAATGTAGAAAAAGAAATTAAATAGAGTTTTTGATAGCGTTAAACTATTCTTTCATAAAAATCAATTTCAAACATATTATTATTTTTATTAATTATTTAGTTATATTAAAGATTTGATCGAAATTTAATTTGAGAAAAAAGAAAGTTGAACAAGTATTATGGAAGCGTTAAATCGTCCTATTTAAAAATCAGTTGCAAACGTGTCAAAGAACCAAGTTGAACATATTGGCGATATCTTGCATATGCCAATAGCAATAGTCTCTCCTGGATCCATTCAGGCTAAGCATTCGTTCCGACGTTCTCAATGTCAAACAAATTTCGTATCGTGTCGCGATCTGACGTCAATCCCTCGGAAACCTTTCTTCGCGCACCGACGTCACTTTGAATATGCTTCTCGTGAGTACACATGGCATCAAAAATGCCCAGCCATATGAAGTATCAGAGAGTTCTGTTGCGATAACCAATAAAAAATGATTTTTTTTACTCTTCTAATTGACTGTCGCAACAGACTCCCTGATACTTGACCAACTTCACATGGCTGAGCATTTCTGATGCTGCGTTTATGTAATATTGTAATACATCGTTGGTTTCCTGTTGGGTGACGGTAATATTCTCAAGATGGCCGATATACGCGATAAACTGCGAGAGAACACAAGGGGGCTTTTCTCCATTTGGTGAACGGAAAGAAATGACAAGGGGAAGGTTTCAGGTTGGCGATTTCTCATCTGCGCTTGCCGTCGCAAAGGAACGAACGGCGACGATCGGTTCGGGACAGGTTCCGATTACCATTTCGCGAGGCTTCAGACGTAGAGTCTAGACTCTCGGCCGGACGGCGAATGTAATTCCCCGTACGAGCCAGGTGGTCCGCTGCAATCTCTCGGCCAGTAATCGGATCGAAAGGGTAAGAATGAGGGAAGGAGGGAGCAGAGGGAGGATGGCTCGACGGGAGTTTAAAGGTCAAAAGAGGAATGGCGATTCGAGGCTGCGCGAATTCCTTTTCGCGAGTTTGTGGTCGCGGCAGCTCAGATCTAATTTCACAACGGCTGCATTAGTGCATGATCGCAACATGCAACAAACGGTATGAAACGGATTTATTTCCGACGCATACAGTTGAACGTAGATATGTGCGGGCTATTCGAATACGAATCGAGTGAGAATCTGACCTATTTGAAATTTTTGAATCTAAATGGTTCGAATATGAATTATTATTATTAATTTATAATTATAATAAATAATTTTGTACATATTCATAATTATTATTATTAATATATTGTCAATCTTATAAAATTATATTTCACATTGATAAGCAAAACAATAACTAAGTTATTAACATAACATAATTATTATTATTAATATATTGTCAATCTTATAAAATTATATTTCACATTGATAAGCAAAACAATAACTAAGTTATTAACATAACTTAGTTATTGTTTTGCTTATGTGAAATATAATTTTATAAGATTGACACTATATTAATAATAATAATTATGAATATGTACAAAATTATTTATTATAATTATGAATTAATAATAATAATTCATATTCGAATCATTTAGATTCAAAATTTTCAAATAGTTCAGATTCTCACTCGATTAAAATGTTAAAATTTAATCTAATAATTATTATATTATTAAGCAAACGTTATATTTCAACCGAAAATTTCGATTCGATTCGCTTCGGATTCTATCGATTTGGATTCAATTCAATTCAACATAAAAAATTCTCGATTCGCACATCTCCAATTAAACGCGCCTAAACTAATCGTCTAAACGAACCGCTGCAACCTAACGAATAATAGACTGTTTTGCTGACGTGATTTATCAGAAAGTTGCAATCTAATAAATAATAGACTGTTTTGCTGACGCGATTCATCAGAGCGCACTATTTGCGAAAGTGATTTACAAGCACCGCGGTAATTTCTTTAACATCACAAGGGTGATAAGCGGGAGTTGCGCAGTCCGAACGATAACATTTATGCGAATCTATTTGCCTCTCAATTTATTGCTTTCATAAAACTGTCACGCTTTAATCCTTCTATTGTTATAACAAAAATTAAAATAGAGTTAGCAGCATGGCAGTATTGCCATCGTATTTCATTTTTAGTGTATATTCTCTTCATTGAAAAAAGGATTGATTATAATTGATTATAATAATCCAATCTTAATAAAAGTTACCAAGAGCCTTGGTGAAATAGTTTCATAACATAGAGGTTATTATGACAAATAATAATGTTATAAAAATGAAATGTTTATACTTATTACCAAACGTTTTGTTACTATTATATTTATATATTGTAATAACAATGACTAAATATGTCAAAAAATTGCATTACTAAGTGATGATCATATAAGTCTACCTAGAATTATTTTTATTTTAGTGTGTTTAATAACAGAAAAATACTCTATAGCTAAAGAGTAATTTATAATTTCATTTTCAAACTTTTCCCTCTCTCATAATACAAGGAGATGCTCGATATTACCACCTTAAAAAGTTCGATAAAGAAATCCAATAAAAAAAAGTCTCGATACTGCCAAATCTGGCGTGCATGTTTTCGAGAGATGGAGCCGCGATGGAGACAGCATTGTACTATGTTCGGCAAGGCCAAGTTTTCCGAAGGAGTGCAGATTCTCAATACTGTCGAGACGCATAGAAACGGGGTGGGGGACGCAGTATATAGAGACGCAGGAAACGATTCCCGACACATATTGAAGTCTACGCTGAGATATTCGCCCCCTGTGGATTTTCGGCTACTGCCGCAATACACCGCGCCCCCGCGCTCATTGTTGGGTCACGGTTGACAGTTACGCCTCGGCGTCCACCAGCCCGGCGAAGCCAAAACAGGGGATTCTCGAGGGAGGTCTCGTCGGGACTTTGGCAAAGGGAAGGGCTCCGTCATCCCCCGAACTTGGAGCGATGTCGCCTTTAGAAAGGCATCTCCCTCTCCCCCTTCCCCCCTCCCGCTCGAAAAGCAATTTATCTTGAGAAGCCGGAGCGAACATTAAATGGATTTCCCTTTCGGGGGTATTATGCGTTTTTATTCAACGTAAAATTAGCTTATAGACGCGGGGACGTGGCTCTCGCATCCGCCCGGCCGCTCGAGTGAATCGTCTTCGGAGACTCTTCTTCTCGAGAAATTGGAAAGGCAGGGCCACAAACCATCCCGAATTTCCCTCCGCGGCCGACCGGGTATTGTCTCACGGATCGATCGTCGCAGCTTGACACGCGATGCACGCGGCTGTTATGCGTTACCGTTTGTCGTCTGAATCATTAGAGGCACATAATGACCGGAGGGGGCGTGAATAAATTACTTGCAGGCAGCTTGTTTAAAAATCTCATGATGTAAACAATCGTCGGTTTCGTCGGGAGATAGCGATGGGAAGGGAGAGAGGGGAAGGGGGGGTAGATTACGACTTCCTGTCACCTATCATCACATGCGCGGTATGCGCTACATAATGCGTCGCGTTTAGGGTCGGGTGGTCACGGCCCCCGTAGATAACGCCGTATCAGCGCGAACACTGCATCAATTCCAGGTGCACTCTCGCGCTTTTGAAGTTCTCATAATAATGCGTCACGCTTTGACAGTATGATTTAGTCTCGCTCCGTCCGAGTGTTGTAAACACGTCCGAGTATTCGATAAAACTGATTACACACCGCTCAAGTGCAATCGCGCAGGCAGTTTTCTACAGTCATTTCGATTTTTGCAGTTCGATTTTTCATGCAGCTACTTATTTATAAATATCGGTGTAAAAAGTAGAAATGTGCGAACTATTCGAATACCAATCGAATCGAGTGAGATTCGGTTCAATTCGAATTTGAATTATTTGAAATTATTTGAAGATAGTTCAAATATATTTTTATGTATTATTAAAATTGTATATATTATATTAATTATACATTATATACATAATATTCTTTATTTGTATGTTATTAATCATATATTGTATGTATTCTGCCAATTTTATAAAATTATATTTCCCGTTAATGAGCAAAACAATTAATATGATCAGCTTAATAGATGCATTTATATTATTTTCCCACATCAAAATATTCTCTTATTATTAACGCGTTAAAATTCATAATAATTATATTATTAATTAAAGATTATATTTCAACGATTTGATTCGACATAAAAAATCCTTGATCCGCCCATCTCTAGTGAAAAGGTAGAGCCATCTTTCACATTAGCACGTCAATCAAAATGCATAAGCGAACACGCATCCATCAAAGATATATAGTCTCGTTAAGACTGCGTACCCTGTTTCGGGACAGAGAGAATAAAATTAATAGAAATTAAGTGCTTCTTCCCCTCCAAACAAGAGACGAGACTCCCTCATTGAGGAACCCTCATCATATGTATGTTAGGTAGAAACGTTTCTTTTTTGAGTGCCATCGCTCGCAGATTAGTATTAGGGAGTCAAGTGACGTTCGTTCCTTGTCTGCAGGCCGGCCGTACGACGAAGGATACTTCTACTCGGACGATATACTACACGAAATCTCCGGGGGTTTGTAGTCCATTTTCTGGAGATGGTCCTCACATATATACGTAGTTCTTCACCCGAAGATGTGGCCGTGACTTTTTCGGCTTCGGGTCTAGACAGCGACTTCCGTCCTATTATGTACTTCTAGACAGCGTGCAATCCGCCCTTGCGTGCAGTATGCTTGGCAGAAGTTTGCAAACAACGTAAAAAGACCGGCCCGCCCTAGACGATCGGACGCACACATCTTCCCGAACAATCGAACTCGCCGTTGAATTGCTGTTTTATATTGTTTTATTGCTTAGTTACGAACATTTAAAAACTGAATTTCCTAAATAAACTAGAATAAACATCAAATGTTCTCTTCGTTTTAGATAATTTTTTAATTGTTGCTTTATTTTTATTAAAATTTATAATTCAAATTGTTATTTCTTTATAAAAAATTATGTGTATTTATTCACATATAAAAGAATTTGAAGTTATATCGTCATTATTTTATATAAAAGTTTCATATAGAAAATTAATTCTTTTCTCTATTTTTAATAATTTTTAATAAATAAAACTATTTTTAATAAACAAATAATGTCTAAAAATAGATCGAGGATTTTATAAGATAATGTTTCAAAGCCCTTCCATCTGCATATTTTGAATTGTTGTGTTACTTTTATTAGAATTTATTTGTAGAATAATTCAAATTATTCCTTTATAAAGAGATTGTGTGAATTTATTCACATATTTGAAGCTATTATTTCTATTTCATATAAAAAATTAATTTTCTTTTAATAATTCTAAATAATATCTAAAAATAGATTGGAAATTTTACAAGACAAAATGTTTTTCATTTATACGTTTTAAATTATTGCTGTATTTTTATTAGGTTTTATTTGTAATTCAAATTATTCTTTTATAGAGAAATTATGTGTATTTATTCGTATATATTTTGAACTATCGTTATTATCTCAGTTTCACATATAAAAAATAATCTTTCTTTTTATTTTTAACAATTATAGATAATGTTTAAAAATATGTAGATTTATGCGTTGTTCGTGTATACATACATATACAGCTGCGTTATCGTGTACGTGATAAAGGAGGATAAACGTAAGCATTCACAGCTGTCGACGGAGGTATGAGGCTGAAGGCGACCTGGGAGAGTGTTCGACGACGAAACGCTCAGAAACGGCATGGGTTGAGAATAAAAGACGTTGATTCCTACAAATCTCGCGACGAAGTCTGACATTGAAGGCGTAGGCAGCGGGCGAGAGTACCGCCCGAGCAGTAACCCGAGATGAAAGGTACGAAGATGCCAGAGCGAGATTTAATAAGTGCCGCGCGGCACAGGTAGGCGACGTCTTAGCATTATAAAGCCGCCTACGGAGAGTCAGATTTCTTGCCCGGTACCTCCGATAATTCCCCGTTCTTGTCGCGCGCAGTGGGATGCGAACGTGTCCTCCTAACGAGCCCCGTGGGATGTGAATCCGCTCGGCGATCGATGTATCTTACCGAAATGTAACAGTCCGACCGAGGAGCAGACCGCGCTGCGGTGCTGCAGCGGTCGCGAAAATACAGAATCGCCCGATCGTATCTCCGTGATCCATTACGGCGCTATCGGATTCTATCATCTGTGTTACTAGGCTGCGCCCGAATCCCTTCCCACCTTAGGCTTGTATCGATTCGAGGACAAAAGTCCTAATTAACAGGTCCCGCGGCGACAATTCGGTCGTAGACGATAAGACGTGCATAGGCGTAAGTAATAATAAACATCGTGTGTAGAAAAAATTTTACGATTATATGGAAAATCAATTATGTCAATTTTCTAAGCAATAAAATTGCCTAAGCAGATTATATTTAATTTCTGTATGGTTTTAATGTAAAAACATTTTTCTTTTATTTATATTTTCTTAATATTTCTATATATTTTTTTATTCTATTATTTTTTTAATGTATTTCTGAATATCTTCGTAATTTGCATTTTAAATAATAGATCTTAGAAAAAATTACGATTATATAAAAAATATATTAATAAAATTATAGCTTGTATTTAATTTTTTTATATCTTTAATATGCTATAAATATTTTTCTTTTATCCACATATTTTCCCAATATTTCTATATTTATTCTCCCTACTTTATTATTTATATTTGTATATAATTCTGAACATCTTCGTAATTTACTTGGAGTTTGCATTTTAAATTGCATCTTCTTTGCGATATTTATTTTCTCAGCATATTTTTCGCATGCTCCAAATAAGACGGCAAGCTTTTTCGGGCATCTGAGGAAAAAAAAGACTGCAACTCGTTACCTGGCGCCGAAATACAAATCTCTGATCCGGTTTCCGAAAATGTAAACCGAGAGGTCTCCTCTGTTTTGCAAAGATTACAGTGTGTTGTCAGTGTCTCTTCGGTGCCTTGGGAACTGAAGCACATGGCAGAACTTTCCTTCGACGTTTAAAATATATTTCAACAGCACTCCAGTGGCACGGCCGCTCTCCGTCAGCTTCAACGAATGCGACTCTCGAGAATCGTGCCGGCGGTGGGTCCTTCTACGTCGTAAGATTACGGACGCTCGGATGTGAGGCCCTTAATTCACCCTCTATTTTCATGTAAAGTCACATTCTGTTTCCCTCGAATCGAATGACGTGACAGCGAGTACTCGTTACACCAGTTCGCAGCTATAAGTCATTCAGCCATCTCTTCCCATAGATAATATCTACGTGTGACGATGTCGGTTCTCTCTCATCGTTACGCGAGGAAAAAAGAAATTTCTATCCACGGAACGCGTAATATAAACTCAATCAAATCGTTTGTCAATCAAATCGACGACACGGCAATCGCGGCTCGAGGCTCATCGAATGACGAGGTGCTTTCATTAGTATGCGGCGGTTACGCATCGGCTATCGTGCGTGTCGTTTTGGCCGCATGTCGTCAGTTAATTAAAGAATTTAACGATAACAGTCGCGAGGGAAATTAATTACATTCTATCCGCAATTCCTTATGGGGGGAAAATTGTATCATGCCGATAATTTCTTGTGGCCTGCCTTATCGCGATGACGAGCCATCAGCAACGGATAACGAGGATCTATTATGAGTTATAAATCAAAGTTTGTATCGAGCGTAAGTATATTTATTTAACATAATTGCGCGTCTAATAACGTTGGAAAATGCATATTCGAATTTAATTATTAAATATTCCAATAAATAAATAAATTTGATAGTTCTGTTTTAAAATTTTAAACATTTTTATGATTGAATTTTTTACAAAGTATTACATTTTTAAATATGTATTTTAAAAACATTTTCCCGAAGAGAATGCATATTCAAATGTAATTAATATTCTAATAATTTAACACCTCTACTTTAAAATAATAAGCTGTGTTTTAAAATAATAAACAATTCTATGAAAAATAGTGTAGAGTACTAGATTTTTAAATGTTTAGGAAGAACATACATTTTCCCAAAGGATGCATATTTAAATTTAATTGATATTCTAATAATTTAACAGCTTTTAAAATAATAAACAATTTTATGAAAAATTGTGTAGAGTACTAGATTTTTAAATGTTTAGGAAGAATATACGTTTTCCCAAAGGATGCATATTTAAATTTAATTGATATTCCAATAATTTAAACAGCTGTGTTTTAAAATAACAAACAATTTTATGAGAAATTGCATAGAGTGCTATATTTTTTAATGTTTAGGGAAAAAATATTTTCCCAAAGAATGCATATTCAAATTTGATTAATATTCCAATAATTTATCAACTCTGCTTTAAAATTATAAACATTTTTATATTAATATTTACATACAATAAATAATTGCGTAGAGTGCTAAATTTTTAAATATTTAGAAAAAAATTGTTTTCCCGAAAAATGCATATTCAAATTTAATTAATGTTCCAATAATTTTTACAGCTTTACTTTAAAATTATAAACAGTTTTATGATAAATTGCGTAGTGCTGGATTTTAAGTGTTTACGAAAGAAACATTTTCCCAAAGAATGCATATTTAAATTTAATTAATATTTCAATAATTTGACAGCCATATTTTAAAATTATAAATATTTTTATGATAACTTGCGTAGAGTACTAAATTTTTAAATATTTAGGAGAAAATGTTTTCCCAAAGAATGCATATTCAAATTTAATTAATGTTCCAACAATTTAACAGCTGTGCTTTACAATTATAAACATTTCTACGATAAGTTGCATAGAGTGCTAGATTTTTAAGTGTTCAGGTAAAAAAACGTTTTCCCGATGCAACAGCATTATATTTCTAATAGAAAGATACATTATGCGATGCAATACTCATGTCAGCCCCTCGGATCGCGTCCCTTTACATTTGTTAAACAATGGGCCCGTAAAATCTGTAACAAAATCCGACAAAAAAATTAACGCACGCCGCCGCGCCGCCGTGACACACAACGGCAGTAAAAGTTAACGATATCGGCTTTATACGAGCGCGATCACGATCCGGGGCGCGTCGTAGACTTGTACGACGTATGGATCCTTCGTACATATACGTATACACCATTTCGCCCGGTACGCGACAGTGCGCGCCCGGTTTCTCAATAATCGACGGGAGACGAATCGAAGTACGCGCGCGAGAGAGGAAATTCGCATTCCCACGTCTCGGAGAGGCTTACGTACATGCAACACAACGTACTCCCGCGCGGCACCTCGCTCGCGCGCGTTCTCGCTGCGAGTTCTGTAATAAAGCCGTAAAGGACGGCGCCCCGTAAATTCGACAGAATATTACGGTACGCGGCCGAGCCCCTTCGCCGTAAGCGAGAGAGAGAGAGAGACCTGTGACCGGTGATCGCCGGTGAAATTTACCGGCGTGTCGACTCTCGTCGTATAAACCGCGCGCGCGCGGTTACATGCCTCTCTCCGCCCTCGGNGTGTAAACGCGCGTATATATATATATTTATCAGAGGAACGCGTCGATTCCCTGGTAACTACACACCACCGCTACATGGTATCTGCATCAGGCACCAGGGATGGATACAGTGTAATCTTTCGGAGCTGTCTCTCTCGCGCGCGCGCCGTGGGTCTGCCGCTCGCAATTAATTTCGCCCGCTCGCCCGACGGCCGTTTTTATGCCGCTGCATTTTTTTTATATCCGTCAAAACGGACCATTAAAAGCGCGAACATGTGGAAAATGTAGCGCGTAAAACGGAAATTCTATTGCGCGACGTGTAACGGGTTCCGAGCGCCGGCCGATCGACTGGCCGCGCCCGACGGTATCTACGGATTTTCCTGCCCGTTTGGGCCTTCCTGGCGAAGGTATTTCGATTCAGTTCTAAATCATGTTCCCTATCTCGTATCTATAGAGTTCACTTGTCATAAATTAGAAGCTTATGTGTATGACTGAAGCTATATATAAGGTGCGTAAGATATAATCTGCCTAAGCGCTTAACTCTTTATAAGTCAAATATACGGTTGTGCTGGTGCTATAAAATAATCACTTTTTGAATAAATGATCAATTAACTAAAGATACTTTGTGTTAAAGTTTTTAAAAGTGATAATAAAATTGATTCTGATAGTCAAACGCGGATTTTAATGCATGAATTAATGTTTATTAGTTCGATTAACAATTCTATAGGTCAAATTATAATTCATGTAATATAGAATTGTTAATTTCAAAATCTCAATTTTATTTTTATATCTTAAATCTATATCTTAAATCGCTTTTTAGCTTTATAATAATTTATGTAATATAAAATTGTTAATTTAAAATTTTATTAAAAACTTCAATTTTATTTTATTATATTTTATTATATAATATTATATTATTATATTTTATTTTGTATTATACATATATGTATATACACATTTTATATTTATTTTTATTCTTATTTCTTTATATTTACTTATTTATTTTTGTGTTATATTTTGTATTGCATATTAAATCTTTTTTTTTAGCTTAATTTGAGAATTTTCTCACGTTGAGCTCTTCAATTAATACTTTTTATCATACTATATTTTTTAGTAGTAAAATTGAAACTATATTTTTACTAATGACATTATTAATTATTTTTTACTCTTAGTTTTTTTTATTTTACTTTGTATACTCGAGCTGGTTTTCAACCCGATTATTAATTATGTCACTAAATTTCTTCAACTGCTCGTCACAGTTACTACATGAGTAAATAGAGCAATTTGAGAATACTAGGGCGAAAAGAAACAAGAAGAAAGAAAAAATTTCCACTGTAATTGTTCCACGGACAAAAAATATGGCCGGAAATTGACTTACCGAGGTGGCGCGCGAAAAAAAAACACGATCGCAAAAAGAACTGTTTGCACGAGCACGGTGGATAAGAGTGTCGCAACATTATCCGGTTTGGTATGCCAAACGACTCGAGATAAACCGCCTTATCTATCGCGTAACTACGGTAGTCTCGGAAAAAGATTCGAAACCGCTATATGACTATCTCCGCGGGTCCCCTCTCGACAATCGAACATAAAGAAATCTCTGTGTCATTGTGTGTAGACCGCACGGTGGTCCTATTTACCTGAACATTGGTTGAACTCGTTGTCAGATAAATAACGATAAGGCGAGAAGATACGTGACACACTCCACGCCGGCCGGCCGGCCGGCCGTAAGGAAAGTCTCGCTTCAGAGAACTAAAATATGTAATATTGTGACTTTAATAAATAAGTATACAGAGATGCAAGATAATTAATTGCGACAGGATTCGCAGCGACGTCCGATCTCGAAATTGCGAAATAATGGCGCGCGAGATAATGTGTGCTCGGTATAGATTAAGGGCGAAAACTACCGGCATCTCCGCAGCTCGAGTGCTCGCGCTCATAAATCCCGAGATTACAGTCGAAAGTTTTCTTTTCAACGTGGAAAAGTTCGTAAGTTAGTTCCAAATCGCATTTGCCGTCTCGGTAAGTTGCCTTAATTGCGCCGGTGCGCGGTGCCCTTGTACCCCGCTGCCCGCAAACTGAATCCTTTATTTATGGCCCGCTGGATATTCTCTCCGATGAACTTTAAACACCTATAAACCATAAATTTCGAAGCCAAAGAGATATGCAAACACAATATGCTTCATCGATATTGAGTAAAAAATTTTCTCGGAAATTTATGGCCTTACCATAAAAGTGCATTAACTTTTGAAACTTTATATCTTTTATTCCAGTTCCGAGAACTTCTCCGACTGTAATATTGCACTTCTGAGAACATAATTATGAAACTATAATGTCTTAATATTTATTTATTATTAATCGTATATCGACAACTGCGAACAATGGGCACAAAAATAATTGTCGATGACGCTTTTGATTGCTTGATTGATTTTAATCTTTTTGACACGTCTAAATGATTTTCAGTATACAATATTTTATCCACTTATATTCATTTAAAGTTTTATTTTTATATTTAAATAAAACTTTAAATGAATATAATATGAATATCTTTATAATTATTTGTACCTGGTAAAAGACACCAACTAAAAGTGACATTACATTAATAATTTCTCAATAATATAAGTGTAATATAACTTATGTTGTTTATGATAGTTGTAATTATGATTGTTAAGTAGTTGTGAAATTGTAATATTAATACAATGTTGCTGTTAATGGTGTTTACTCTGGTTATTATATTTTGTATTTATAAACAGTCGCCTAACAAATTTTAATTCAATAAAACTTTTATATTTAATTAAAAAGTTTTATTGAATTCATAATTAAGATAATTTATCTTGATATGCTGAATAACGTTTTAATAATAACGTAATGTAATGTAAAAATTAATATGAAATATAAAAATAATAGAAAATCCCACTTAATTATGTTTAACCCTTTAATTAACCATTGTATTATTTTTTTTACATGAGTACACGCGTGAGATCTCAATATAAAAAAATCAATTTATATTTTCGAAAAATAACTATAATTATATATTAAATATTTAATTTCGAAACTTTCAAAATTCAACCGCGAACTGCGACGATATTGTGATATTGATTTTAATCTTTACAGAAAATCTTTTAAACATATCGCTTTTAGCTAAATAATTTTCTGTACTATACAATATTTATCCAATTACATTCATTTAAAGTTTTATTTTTGATATTAAAATACTTTTGTAGCGCTTTAGAATTATTTGTACCCAATTTGTATCCAATAAACACCAAATAAAAATAACATTACGTTAATATGATTATTTCCCAACAGTTTGTATTTTATTACGAAAAAATTCGTTTCATAAACATCGGACTTGTAAAAACCGCGCAATGATTGGGTAGTTAAAAATAGAAAAACGAACTTTACATATCGACAAGTTAAATTGAAAAACCTCTTTAACGCACGGATCGTTTGTGCATGACCCAATTCAACAGTTACTATTACACAACGCCTGTTCATGCTAGTCATATTAATAGCTTTCGATGACCGCAATATGGAATAATAATCACGCGAGAACAGCACTCTTTTTGCTGATAACATTTTGAACTTTCACCAATGATAATATGCATATCAATTTTTTCAGTCGCGACATAGAATATTGCGCCGAGAGAATTGGAATTTAAAACTCCGAGAGGAATTGAAGCGCAATTGAAGAAGGTTCCCTTTCCATCCGCGTGCAGACTCGAAACTTTCTTTGTCGAAATCAAAAACAGCTGACTCCCACGATATTCCTCGGCGGGATCGCTTCGGCATCGGGATCATCGTTACATCGGGCATACATCGTGGCCGAGTGAAAAATCCCATGAATTATTTAAGATCGTGCTCCGCAGTTCAATGTTATTTTAATTCGTGGCATATTTTCATATTCAAATGCGCGCTACGCTAGCGGGCCCTCGGAAAGAAACGTTCATCTTCGATCGGTGATGAATAGACATTATGTGTCTTCTCTATCCTTCTCTCTAAACTCCCCCTCCCCCGCTCCTCCCCTCTCATGGCTCTTTCTTTCGTTTCTCGCCTCGTGGATGAGCGTTATGTCGACTTCGGACAAGCGGAAGCGAGTACTAGTCTGAGGGAGAGAACGAGAGAATGCAGAAAGCTGGGAAGAAAGAGGGAATGAAGAAGAAAAAGAAGAAGAAGAAGAAATGTGTACGACGGACCGTGTTTCATATTCACGAGGCGTAAAAACAATCGTGTAAGTAAGAGCACGTCGTGCCACATATAAATTGTGGACGCTGAAGAAGAAAAAAAAAACGGAAAATTCGATCGGGAAGATACGGGATTTACATCGGCTGGAACAAGTCACGCCGCCTGTAAATCCAACGGGTCGGGGATACAACACGCGTATGTACATACAATTTCGGAAAGATGAATTGCAAATTTCCGCGTTGCGTTTTCGACTCTACGCGTGGATTTTGTAATTCACGACCTTCCGTCCCTCGTGTATATTTTACCAGCGCGGAATCAATTCCACGGTTGCTATCTCAAAGCAACTCAGCCGGCCAGATGCCTGAATGCTATTTCTGAACGGCACTCTCTCGACGCACGCGGGGCCGATTGTGCGAGCGTCTTCCCTCGCGCGTCGAAGATATCGACGCGCGGAACGCGCATTGCACCGCGCGAGGAGAATTTCTTTTGAAATTCGAAAACTTAGATTAACTTTCAGGTGCTGCATTCGAAAACTTTTCTTATTCGCGCCGGGGAATCGATTAAGTATCACCGGGAAATTCGAGACTCGGAATAAACTGTTACATGACACCGCGCTGTCACGTCGGACTCGCGGCGCGAGAAATTTTCTCTTCTCCTCCAGGTAGCGTTGGACCTCGTGTGGAAGAAAAAAAATCTCGAAATCGGAAACCTAACTGCACCTCCCACAGGTCTCTTCGTTTGGTTTTACAGCTGTTATAAATCTTCGTTTTTTGTTAGTTTTTTGCAAACGTTCCGTGTCGATAATATACTGTTGTTCATTATTAATAATATAAAATAATTAATATTCTTTTTCTCGTTCAGTAATGAAATGTTATTTTAGAGATTGTAAATAATCATTTATGTTATATTTAAAGGTGGAATAAAAACAAATGCTAGATATACTTCTTTCTTCATACACAAAGGATTCAAAAAATGTTTCTGGAATTGTTTTAATTAACCTTTCACATTTGAAACTACTTCTATTTTAATTCTATAGACAAGTTGTATATTCTATAGACAAGTTCTATAGACAAGACTATAGTTGTATTTAATTAAAAATTTTGAGTATATTTTTATATCGAAAATTTCATATAAATCACTTTTTTCTTTTTAAATAAAGAGTATTCAGAAGAAGTTTTTCAAATTGTTTTACTCAATCTTTCTCATTTGAAACTACTTCTTATTTAATTCTATTTTATAGACAATGAGTTAGCTGTATTTAATAAAAAATATTGAGTAATATTTTTATATCAAAAATTTTATATAAATCACTTTTCTCTTCCTATATAGAGGAAGATTGTACTCAAAAAAAGTTTCTGGAATTGTTTTAATCAATTTTTCTCATTTTTGGATCCATTTCTATTCTAATTCTGTTACAGACAACGAATTAGTTATATTTTAATTAAAATTTTTTAATAATATTTTTATATAAAAAAAATGTTATATAAATCACTTTTCTTTTCCTATGCAAAAGATTGTATCCAAAAAAATATCTGGAATTATTTTAATCTTTCTCTGTCAAGTTTTTGGAATTACTTTTATTTTAATTCTATTATAGACAATAAGTTAGCTGTATTTTAATTAAAATGATTTACTAATATTTTTATATCGAAAAAAATTCATATAGTCATGTCTCGAGACATAAGATTTGTGTTGAGGCGCGTAATAAATAATGCCTTGAATCACCTTCCTCCTTGCCTTCTTCCTCGGAATTTATCTGAGTGTAGATCATAAAATAAATTATCGGCGTTTTCTCTACTTGTCTCGCCTAACGACTAAAGCAAATCGCGCCGTGGCACCGAATTCGATGGCGCGAGTGGATTAGCGGCGCGGGACGGACAACTCTCGCTCGCCGTCGGCGATGGGGCGCCCAGCGGGGCGGAGGACGCGCAATGTCCTGGACGTGGTCTGCTGGGAGTTGTCCGTAAAACGCTCGACGTAAGATCAACTGGTTGAATGTATAACGAGGAGCACGAGTGTGAGCGCGACGAAGAACGAGCAGAGAGGAGGACGACCGATAAAAAGAGAATCGGCGGCCCGAGATGGGGGGAGGGAACGCGAGAAGAGGGCCCAAGGAAAATAGAATGAAAGGGAAGGAGTCGGAGGAACGGGGCCTTGTAGAGATTCTACCGGGGCCCCGTGTTCGCTGTGCGCCACACGCTGAGTGACTTATGACAAGCGATATCGCAGTGGTTCTCATCGCGAATCTCCCGAACGCCGCGCCGTGATTTTTCCCATGGTGCCCCCGAAGACGGTCAGTCAAGCGCGCGATTTATCGGTGTCATTAGCGCGGACGGTTTTATAGGGGCGAGAGCGCGCGGGGCGTTCGAATATTCCATCTGCGAGGGATTTCCGACTGGCCGCTGTGGTGGATCCTATTACCATTTTGGCCGCCTCGGTCGGTCTCGTGAAACGGGACACTCGCCGCGGGCTGGGCACCCGGGTTACAAGAAGGTTGTAAGCGTCGCGGAAGATATATGCGAGCGAAAAACGGACGCGACATACGATATGTCGGCCGTGGGTCCGAAAGAAATGACAGATACAGCAGTCGCTGCCTGACCGCTTGCGCGCATCCACGTCGCGTCCGCGTCGCGATAATGGCGGACGGAGCCGTTGGGATTGTTAACGAGGAATAGGAACTTTGAGAGTTATTAGAACTGCGTTACTTGTAATGACAAACAGACGGCGAGGCGCGCCAACGGTGCGATAAATAAACTTTGTTTCTCCCCGCGTCGTGCGGGCATTAAGATGTAATCTCGCTCTATAATTTCCCACGGAACCTCTGACTGTGTAATCATCTCTCGCTGCTGGCAGTGACATTCTTCAAGCGGGGACACGCTTGACTTCATCGACGTTATTAACATTCTCTTCCTCCCCGGAAAGAGACTCACGACTTAATCTTTATCTACCAATTAATCTCGGACAGGGAAAGATTTGTGAGAAATTAATTTTATACAAAACAGTTAACCGGGTTCAGTTTCTAGGATTACAAATGTACACGCGGCGTCAGATATGCCTAGCCACATGAAGCTGGTCACATATCATGGTTTGTTGCGACAGTCAATTTAAACAATTCACGCTTTTGATTGGCTGTCGCAACAGATCTCCTGATACGTGATCAATTTCATGTGACTAGACACTTTTGACGTCGCGTGTACTAGCGGGCATAAATAAACTCTGTTTTCGGTGTAGCTAGTGCAGATGCTGAGCGCACCTCTAGGCCTCCATTAATCTTTGAATTTGGGTTCCCAATGGGGGGGCCTAGAGATTATCCGCTCATCTGCATTAGCTACACCAAAAAAGACTTTATTTGTGCACCTCATTGTATTATATATACCCTACCGCTCGGGTTTAAACTAGCTTTCCTCGTATTTTCGGAACAATTGTTGAATTTAAGTAACAGATCTCGAGCCTCTAATTACAAAAAGGTGCTGATTGCAACATTGTGAAGATGAAACCGAAAAACCTGGTTGCAGGTAGGTAACAAGTGTCGGAACATTGAGCGACACTTAAAACTTCCAGGCAAGAAGAAGCACCGTCATCTCGAGAACAGCTTAGATGCGTTTGGACAGTAGGTGACGGTAGTGGCCGTCGTCAAAAATTGTGTCGAGAATTTCTACCTGGGCCTCGTTGAAAAACAGCTCGACACAGTCCCAATTTCGATATTTATCTTGCGCCTCGTGCATCCCTGGGAAACGGCAAGATGTTTTCTACCTACGCCTCTTGTGTGCATATCTCGTAGGAAGCATCGCTTAACGAGAGTCTCGTGGTAGGAGTGAGCCGTCGCCTCTGCCGCTGGAACACCTCGGGAAGGCACAGTTGACAGGCCTCACGAGACTCCTCGCTCGCTATTAAGTTTTCGAGAGAGCCGTTATCCCCTCGAGACGCGCGCGAGACAAAAAGTCTACTAACAGCCCGTCCGATAGAGAGACGATCGAGTCCTAATTTCTCTAATATAAAAGGGAACTCGTGAAAGTTCCGCGTCCCACGGCGCGCACGATGCGCCGTCACGGACCGGCGTTTTTGCACCTCGAGATTTCTACGAATGAAATAAATGATCGGCTACCGCCGGTACAACCATGCTGAGTGGCGTGAAGAAACCTTCAACCTGTCGTCTACCTGCGGGCAACAATGGTCTACGCGTATATTATGTAAATTTTCATTTCACGCGTAAGCTACGTAGGCGCTTAATGACCTGTAATGGCTGCACTTTCTCCCCTTCCTTCTCAGTCTTAAAGCACGCTCTTTGTTCAAATGAGTTGAACGTGTGATTCTTTTACACTTGGCATAAAGCATTATATCTAATTATACACAGTGTCTTAATCTTCAGGGAAAAAAGAATTTAATGTCTACCATAAACTAAATATTATCAGTATTAAGACAGCAACCTTGACGCAATACTAATAATGTTAATAGAGATGTGCGAATCAAGATTTTTTTATGTCAAATCGAATCGAATTTCATTTTTTTTTTCAAATTCGAATCGAAGCGATTTGTATAAATTAAATATAAATTTTAATTGATAATATAATTATTATGAGATTGACTTTTGTCACTAGATAATAGGTAATAACAGATAATAATAGATAATAAGTAGACAATAATATGATAATAATAATAGAAATAAAAGAATATTCTAATGTGGAAAAATAATATAAATGTACTTATTAACCTGACTGTTGTTTGGCTTATTAATGGAAAATATGATTTTATAAGACAACAATATATTCAAACTACTTGAATTCGAAATTTTCAAATAGTTTAGATTCGAATCATAAAAATTCAAATTCGAATCGAACTGAATCTTACTCGTTCGCACATTTCTAGCTGTTAACGTCATTATTCGACATTTCGTTATAATACGTTGACGGATTTCCGTGCATTTCGTGCTGAGAACTCGAGCAGGTATTCGCATTCGTGCCCAAGGTCCTGCCCGGGGATTATTTGAGTGTACTCGACGGGACGCTTTGAAGCGAGGTAATGGCTGGGAATTGTGAAACGCGTACGCGAAGTGTTTTAAGGCGCCCCCTTTTCGTTTACGCGCCCATAACGGAACAGGTGGCTACAATTGGCCCTCTCGTTTCTCTTCCCAATTACCACGTACGTCGGCCGGTTGTCGGGTCGCCGCGCCGCTGCCCCGCCGCGGAAGGCGGTCCGTCGCACGCCAATTAATTTCGGGAGACGCGGCACTTTAATCCGTGATACTCATTACTCCTTGCGTTAACTCCATAGCTGTCACACCCAGCCGTCTTCGAAGTCTCCACGGCAAATTTACTAACATGGTGAAGTATAATTTATACACGGTGTGCGAATCGAAAAGTAATCATGCCTACTTTTCCCTCCATAAATTTACGTACTCAGAATTTAATTATTCGCGTGTATGTACGTTAACAGATAAAAACTTACACCGAATATTCTTTTATTGTCTGTTGTTATTATTATTATTATCTCATTATNTTTATCTATTTATTATCTATTATTTTGCAAACGCTAATTAATATAAACTTTTTGCGCAATCCTTCGCGGCATTGACTGTGTGACTTGATAATTAAATCGCGTATTAAGCTCCTGAAGATAAATGAGCGACAAGTTATATGAAGATTAATGTCCTGCTAGAAATAGATTCGTTCCGTCCGGATAGTTATGTAAGATACACATATATATGATACATACGTATATATATAATGTATAAAACAAAAGTACACAAAATAAAAAATGCACATGTGAAAGAAGTCAGTGGTTATTTTCTCAGCCCGTCTCTCAACTATGCTAATGTACGAACAATAGTTTGTGCTTCTCGAAAAAGTGCTGTCTCACTCTCCGCGGTATGCTCCAACATAAATATAAATACTCTCAATCTGAAGCTACGCAGAGTCCACACAACGTTTGGAAAAGAATTCCGTATTCTTCGCGGTTCGCCTCGAGACGAAGCGATTCGAGCCACGTGATATAGATAGTACACATTCGGTCTGCTATTGAAATAACACGGCGGACACGGTTGCTGTTTGACGTATATACGCCCGCGGGCCTCCCTAGAGAATTCCGCGAATTGCGAGGTAACGTTATACGACAACCAATTACTGCCGGTTAATTTGTTGCATCGTCGCTCGGTAACTGCTCGCTCGCGCGCACGTGAATCACCCGCTGCGCCGTGATATCTCCGCTTCGGCTTTTCGGGGAGGGGAACCCCTGGCGGCCCGCCAACCCTCTAGACCCTCTTCCCTCTCGCTCTCGTCCTCCCTCCCTCCCTCCGTCCGTCTTTGTCTCTCCCACGGGCGCGGCTTACTCCCGTAGCGTAAGGGCGTAGCTCCAATCGACCGTGGCTGATCGGACCTCCACCGATGCCCCGTATACAATATATATACATATATATCGAACGTAATGTCGGCAGGAAAACGCGTAACTCCGTGAAAGTCGCGGCCGACGGCAGGGTTGGCCGGTCGGATTGAGTTACCATCGGGGACTAGAAGGGACGACCCTTTCCGGGCCACTTGTGGTTCTTCATTCACACCTCGTCCCTCCGCGCTGTAAAGGGACTCCCGAAGGCGCGGGATACGAACATACGCGGAAACGGTGCGACACGGCACAGAAGGTGAAGGGTAAAAAGAACCGAAGGCACCACGGGGGTGGCGCAGGGGGTGAATAAATTGCACGTAGAGTCAGCGTCGGGATTCGCGTCGCGAAGACTTTTGTACGAGATATCGAATGGCGTGGAGTTCTAAAAAAAAAAGTGAAGAATTCTTCTTTGAATATTTCTGTTGGATCTGTTTGGGTAGCCGGGTAATTTCGGCGATATTTACTTCGTGTGTCTTCCATCCAGTCTTAATTGTACCTATCACGCTGATCGATCGCACCTTTCGTTTCGTGAATGCGATATTTTTAACGTATCGAACGACTGACTTTTTAATTTCACTTAAATGCCGGAAGCTAACTCTTATCGAATCATGTAAATCTAAAACGCCTGGCCAAGTGACCTTCAAATTCCCAAAATTCCCTAGATTTCCCAAAATTATTAAAGAATAATTAGTAAACATAGTCTCCTGTATGCTGTTCTTGATAAAGTATCAATACTTGAAGAAGACAAATTTTAAAAGGGGTAAAAAAAGAGATCTATTCAGGAAGAAGCGCTTAATCGATGAACAGCCCGTAAATAAACTCCACGAAAAACTGATTAGGCGTGCAGTGCAATGGCTCGGTTAGATACTCGGAAAAGAGCTGAGAGTGCATCGCACTTTGGCACCTCGATAAAAACCGCACGTTTCCACCTTCGCTCGACAGTCGTAGCTGAAATCAAATGTTCCACTTCGACGATCTATTCTCGCTGAAGTTTATTTAAGCGACACATACAACCGCGGAATCCCTAGTGCGGCGTTTACCCATGTCTGCCGTCGTGACTTCAACGAAAGTTCGTTGCCCTTCGCGCTTCAGCTCGGCGAGCCCCCGCGCCGCTCCGCGCTCGCTGTCGCCGGCAGCGAGCGCGGAGAGACAGTTAGAAATTCTTTTGAATATTCGACGGCTTTGTACGACCTACCGCGCGACTTATCGAGGAAAGTTGTTAGCTACAGCGGCAGACTGCTCGACGCATTGTTACGGCCTCGAAGAGACTCGCCCGGACAAAATATACGCGAAAGCCGAGAATTCGACGACGGTAACTGCATCAGCGTTTCGATCGGTTGGGAGGTGAACTCGGAGGCCCTTCCTCGTCGCCTGCGCGACTGGAGAACGGAAGTGACGAGGGAGACGGACGTCGGGCTCTCTCTCTTCCCCGTCGCGAAACGGTTGGATTCGCGTGCTCCTGACTTTCGAGAATCGATGACCGTCGTCGTCGACGACGGAAAAGCGATGAAGGCAGCGAGAAGGGAGGAAGGGCCCACGGCGCTCGCGACTGCATGGAAAAGGAGCCGCCGCGGGCTAAATGAAATGGCGCGTGCCTAGTAGATTTCACGGTGCGTTAGTTACGGGCGCTCCCTGTCGCTCCACCTTGCACCCCTTTTCCCTCGCGCCTTCCCGTCCGCGTGCAGCCCTCCCCCGCCCGGGCCGCTGCTGCCTCTTTCCCGCATCCGTTCCTCCTCCGCGATCTACTTCTTCATTGAGCGCGCTTTATGCGACGCCGCCGGCCTGCTTCTTTGCCGATAAATCGCCGGCGCGGAGCTACTTTAGAAACGGCACTGGCCTTGTTTAGCAGCACGGAGGCAAGCAGGGTAAACTAAACCGATGAAATATTAAAGGAATGGAATTTTTAGCAAAGTATCATTTATTAGAAAGAAAATGAGAAAGTAGAGAAATATTATTTTTTTCTTGCCTGAATGACGTAGCGTAGTATGACAATCTTATTTAAAAATTTTCGTTTGAGATATTTTTTGTTTTCTCTTTCTTTTACATTAAGTTTTATGATATTTTTAAAAATTAAAGATAATGATTCCTTTCTCGAGATACATAGCATTTTTTTATTTATTAACATTATTCTTTATCTTTAAATCGTTCTAATATTTTTTTCTTCGATTTTAATTTTTTTTTATATATGCAACGAAATTTTTAATAATACAAACTTTTATTTTGCTTTCTTCTTTCTTATCTTTTTTTTGTTTCTTCTATCTTTTAATTTTAATATTATTAAAACATTTATTATTACACAAATTTTGATAAAAAAATTGACGTAAATATTTTTACACTTTGATTAAAGTTTGAATTTTTTTAAATCTTGTAACTTTTATTGTCTCGTGTTTTTTTCCTATTCTAAGTAAAAAGATTTTATCATTCTAAGTAGAAAGATTTTATCATTCTTCACGTGTACTTCTTGTAATCCAGCATTCGAATTTGTAACCGGCTGTCGGACATCGCGATTATCTTGCACGAAGCAGCTACGGAAGCGCGCGCGGACGTTTCATTATTTTATTGCCGCATGGTAAACGATCTATCCGGTGAGCAACGAGACAATGAGACGCGTGCCGCGCGTATAAATAATGCCAATTTAATCCCGGTTACGAGATACCTATCGTTCGTTTAGCCGAGCAAAAGTGCTGCAAGTTAATCGCAGGATCGACGAGGGACAAGTGCAGAGATAAAGTAATTTCGGGTTACGAATTTCTCATTCGTAATTAGAAAGAATTAAGAATCAAAGAAATACGAAATTGAGGCGAGAACGATGTTTGCATAAAGAAATATTTCTGTTATAAAAATATGCAAATGAAAAAATATGCAGAAACATAAAATGTAAAATAATAAAAGATTAAATACAGTTAGAATATTAGAAAGTTATAAAATCAGAGTTAGAAAATCAAAAGACAGAAAATAAAAAGTTGAAAAGTCAATGATTGAAATTGGAATTTGTGACAGACTTTAGTAAATACGTCTATCAACGGAATTATATTTTTTTTCTAAGCGAAACCAATTTCAGTTTTTTGCAGTACAAAATTTCGAACTTTGCCAAATACACAGAGCGAAATGTTTTTCTAAATTTAATAAATTTTATTGAAATCAAAGAAATTTAATCATTGGAATAGTCCAACCAAATAAATGTTTAAACTAACAAATACGATTATTTGACTTTCAAAAAACGTATATGTATGTTTATTTTAAGTAAAATATTTTTGAAAAATATAAAGTTAGTTTATTTGTGTAAATCTATGATCTTAATGGTCATTTCAAATAATTGAAACAAACAATACTCTTCCTTGAATCAAATGTATTTAAAATACTATTTCAAATAATAGTTATTTTTCTATTAAATAATGATTTAATGCAATGAAACAGTCAAGTTTTTATACAATAAAATAATATTTTATATAAAACAATGTGTTTTAGTGAAACAAATACAAGTTAAACAAACACATATACTAAATGTAAAGAAATATTTTTCTCTGTGTATGTACTGTCTGTTAAAAAAATACATTTTATTAACTATCATATATTATGTTTTATATCTATAATCGCATCTTTATTTAATATGGTTATTATCATTTACTATATAAATTAGATATTGCAGGGGAATTGTTTGTCGCATAAAATCAATTTCTCACGCCGATGCGGTTTAACGGATCTCATCAATATGTCCCACGATCGCTCGGATTCGTGTCGTCCGCGAGCGCCTGTCAGCGTATAAAACTAATCTGGTATGCCTAAAGACCTGAAACGATAAGGCCTTGCTTTTCAGGCCGCTCGCTTGAAATCCTGTTTTGACAGGGATTTACGCATTTTCGATGCGGCCTTAATCTCGTCTTCGAAATTCGAAAGCCTCTTCCTGGATAGAATCGTCGCCGTTCTTCCGTCCTCACGAAACATAACAATATTTCCACAGGACGATCGATGGCCACACCTGCCGAAGCGGAGAAAGGGCACGTAGATAGATAGGATAACTTTGATATTCCCATGTGAACGACGTCTCTTATATTCTGAACTCGAAAGGAAATGAGGAGCTGATATGCATTTTGTAGTGACAGCTTAGCAATCCGAGCTTTTTCGAGGTTTCGTTTCTTTCTGGAATCTTCCTTCTCAGAATTTATTAACGTGCAAGTCGTCAAAATGACAAATTTTTAAGAAAATGTATCTCGCTAAAGAATATTCGCTAATATCAAATAATAAAATTTTAACTGTTCATTTATATATCAATGCACATATAATTTGTGGACCTTCTTAAATGTCATTGCGTAATTTTGTAATAATTACTTTTATAATTTGACTTCTTACTATCTTATTTGACGTTACAGAGTTTAATTATTTAGTCGTTTTTTATTATTGACATTTTATTTCATAATTTTAAATTGCTCATTTAGGACATATGATTTATTATTTCGTTGAAGATGGTACGAAATTGAACGTTCAAACTTTTTATACATTCAACTTTTATATATTCAAATATATTATTTTCTGTTAAATAATATCTGTTAATTAATGCAATGAAACAATTAAGTTTTTATTCAATGAAATAATATTTTATATAAAATAATGTTTTTCTGATGAAACAAATACAAGTCAAACACATATACTAAATGTAAAGAAATACTTTTCTCTGTATGTATTATTAAAAAAATATATTAATTTTAATATGCGTCAAAATTGCATGGGACTCTGTATAATCCTTCTTTTATTATATATTGTCTTATTGTATTTATTATTATTTATTATTATTCGATATTATATTTATTATTATTTGCTCAAAAAAACTCTGTTTAAGGCAAAACGTCCCATATTTTCTTTTTATTTCTTTTCTCAGAAAATAAATAAATCAATTTATTTAACATCGCTATCATATAATTCGCTCATTTTGGTCCACAATCTTTTTAATTTGCTTCGCATGTACTTCAGCTGGTCTAGATTTTATATCAATTCATTTTTGTTTTACTACCGTGTCTCATTGTTGTAAGGTACAACACGGTCACGTCAATATTTCTTTCGCATGCGCGAACATAACGTTCGTCGTGTAAAAACCTGAATTGCGCGTTCCAGCTAGTAGTAGGGGGGTAAACGATGATTCGCATTCGAAGTACGTCCGGTTCAACATACGTATACGTAGGCAATGTAGCGCATCTCCCCGCCAGCGTTAAAAAAGTGGGAAAAGTCGTAGAAAAAATTCCGTTGCTCCCGCGCGTTTCGTCGGCCTCGCTTCGGACTTGCCCGGCGGCATACGAAAAAAGGCCGTGGAAACGCGACGTCGAATACTAATTCCTAAACCGTTCGCACGGACCAGCAGGCAGACAAAAGGGACGCGGGGGGAGAAACGACGCGGGGCGATACGACGCTCGGGAGCACGAGGGCGAGAGCGAGCACCGGCGGCGGTGGATTTGCATTTGAAAATGCGGGAATTCGGTGACGATGATTTCTCCGGCCAATTCCTCTCCCTTCGGTTTCCGGGAGCGCCGAAATTCCGACGTCGCCGCGATGCGACAAAGGCGTCGCGGTGCTCGCTCGTTTGCTCGCGCAAAACTCCGATATGTGGAGTATAACGCCTTTTTTTTAACGAGCGCACTTACGCGCGCGTCTGCGTGACCGGTTTACCCCTTTGACTGGTAGCGCTAATGGCGCTATCAGTAGTGCGACTTCGGTCCTTCCGTTCTGTCGGCACTTCCGATCGCAAGGTGGAGTTTAAAGTTGTATCATGCGATTATACCCGCGACCAAATGAATCAGAAAACCGGCGACTGCAATACAATCAAGGCTTATTTGCGGGGATAAAATGTATAAAAGTATAGGGTGTGTGTGCCCCCTAGAAAACTAAAAATTAAGAAAAATGTTAAAAAAGATGGTTTTAATTCAAATTAACACTCAAACACATAACTAATATTTAATATAATTGCACAGTATTTTCTGAATTATATGTTATTAGAATTGCAACAAATATTATTTAAATATTAATACATAGTTGATTAAAAATTGTTCAAAAAATTGATAATTTTTTCTTATTTTTTTGCGACACTCTGCAAGTTCCTGGATTCAAGTTTATATTCGGCCATTACTCCTTCTACTTTTCTTTTAGAAATCAAATTTCTCTTCATTAAAAGATTAATTTTCATGAAGAAATTACATACAGATTATTTGATTTATTAATAGATATATAATAGAATTATAATGAAATAAAACTGAAATTTTGACTGTAAATATGGAACTTTCTAATCGCGAATGAAAAGAGTAGTTACAAATTTTTACCCCGCAAATACCGAAAATGTGAATAGTGAACCCGCAAATAAGGAGCTTCGACTGCAATGTCAGCAGATTTACTCTGATGTTGCACCAGACAGAATTTCCTAAACCATGACCTTTTATTCAGCTAGCGTTCTAATTTTATTTCACACAATTCTATAATATCAAATAAAGTAAATACATTTTAAACGTCAAATTTATAATAGTTCATGGCTTATTTTGTACGTCAAATATTCAACAATGCATGATATGAGAATGCTAGTGAGATAAGAGCATTTTAAAATTTCATTTTTATCAAATATTATTAAACGCATGTACCTAATATACTTCCATATTACAACAATATATAATATGTATTCACAAAACTTATTTCAGTGTTTTCTGTTAAAATTATACATATATTTTAAGTATTTTAGTAAATAAAAATATCTTTTTTAAAGCAACATTTTACGACTTACGTTCTTACGTCAACTTTTCTGTTACGACTTGTCTTAAAACCTGGTCACGATGTGAATGAGAATCGCGAAGATGCAAAGAGAAAGAAATGAGGTTCACATATATATGTGTCTACATGTAGAGAATATGTATAGTCTCTTGTCTGATAAACACTTTATGAAAGTGTATTAAATGAGAAATACGTGGAAACTCACGTTTCGCTTATATTTTATATGCGGCGCAGATACGTTATCTGCCCGTTACGTAGAGCTTTAAAATTTTCATCGAACTGCGAGAGATAAAGAAACTGGTTTTTTGGAAGATAAAAATATTAATTTTTATTTGCTTATATTCGTAATTTGCGCAGCGTGCGTTTGATGCATTGTGATTGGCTGCTAATGACATATTTGTTAAAAAATGAGATGTGTAATAAAATAAATAAAAAAACTATAATAATTAATATAATAATTTCGTGGACAATGATCTATAAATGTATTGTAGATACTTTATCACGAGCGATTATAGATGATATTTTTTGGCGGAAAGATTCGAGATTCGATAATATCAACAATAGACATCCTATTTTAAGTGAATAAAATAATCGCGAATAATATAAATCTAAATATCTTCTAGAGATACGAACTAATCGAACGAATTGAATCGAACCCGATAAGGATTTGAATTTCTATGTTCCGAATCTGAACTAAAACTTAAAAAATTTCAAACCTAGATGATTCAAATACAAATTATATATAATGTCAATTTTGTAAAATCATATTTCACATTAATAAGCAAAACAATATAAACATGCTATAAATAATTATTGCATTTAATTTAGTCATATTAATTTTAGTCATTTTGTCATGTTAACATTAGGGCATTTATATTATTTTCCCACAGCAAATATTTTCTTATTATTTACTTTATTAACTTTCAATTCAATAATAATTATATCATTAAGTAAAAATTATATCAACGATTCGATTCGATTAATTTGATTNGCTTTGATGCGAATAAAATTTTATCGATTCGGATTTAAAAAAAGGATGAAATTCAATTTGATTCGAGAAAAATTCTCGATTCCCACATCTCTACAGTCCTACATATTGGAGTACACGTAAATGACGACTTAATAACGGAAATCTAGAATTATATGTAGAAATTTCAGTCTCTGTCAATAATCCATGTCTTAATAACAGTAGCAGCATAATAAATACCACGCGATGTAGAAAATGAAGTGAGGATGAACGTGACGCACATGAAATCGACAGAAGGGATCAGACGGGATTTCCACTTGGCGTCGCGAGAGGCTTGCGACTAGGCTCGAATGGCCGATATTATACCCCCGGGCGGTAATTCGTATCGAGTTTTCCGTGTCCCGGAAACTCGATCAGAAACGCGATCGGGATGACGAAAGTAATCTTCGGCCACGATCGAGTACGATCCTATGGTAAACAATCTGGGAGCTATATTTGTGAGGGTTCTCCGAGACTGGGTCCTTTTCCCCGAATTTTATCTTTGTCAGGTCTTTTGATCAATCTTTTTCAAAAGAAATTGCCACTCAATGTTCATAACTGTTTGCTATCCAATATATCACTGATACACACACACACACACACACACACACACACACACACACACACACACATATATGTATATACTTATTGATGATTTTAACAAATCATATCTGATTTAATACTCAACTCGTAAGTTGGTATTGATTTAATGATAATTTTTAACAAATGTATATTTTTACTTCTACATTTTTAGCGAAATTAAATATATTTTTTTTCATTCACATTATATTCATTTCAAAAATATGTAATAAACTCAGAATATAAATATGCTTGAGTTTAAAATAAATTAGTTTATAATCTATATATGTTAAAAGAATCAAGCAAATTTAAAATCAAAGTATCAAAGAAATATTGAATTAATTACACAAATTTAAAGTATGTTAAAGTATAAATACTTGAAACTGTGCTTGTTTTATTATATTTTTTTAGATTTCTCTTCTTGTTCTTTTTATTCCAAATTTTAAGTACATGTAATCAAATTCATTTTATAAATATACTTATAATATCATTATATAAATACATGTAAAATAATACAAAATGAGATAAGGGGTAACGAACCACGATAGATGTACGTGCTATAAACAATATTATATCAAATTAAACATAAACATAAACGTTTCGACCTGTAATGAGGTCATCTTCAGTATAACAAAAAGTATCGTTATAATTCATATTATTCAGAAAGTCTTAGGAAGAATAATTATCGATCTAACATGCATGCAATATACCTAGTAGTTACGCTAATTCTTGTATGCGATATGATAGTTACTATATATAGCTAGATAGATACTATATAGCTGATTCTTGTATGCAATTTAATAGTAATGTTGATTCTCGTGTGATCTCGCAATCGATATAATTTTTATCATTGGAGACTGAAAACTGGATATGTAATAAAATTCATCTTAACATATAATATAATATAAATAATTTAAGACACTTCTACATACGCAAAGGAAGTGCAGGAAGTGCAGCATCTTATTATCGAGGAGGATCTTATTATAAAGCGTATCGATTAAGACGACTTCCGCTCCAACAAAATACCTCATCGCGGGTATTTGCGCGTGACGGAGCGGGACGGAGCGACGAGCGAAAAGCGAAACGAAGGGAAATACTCGACACGACGTACCAAAAGTGATACGAGGTATCGCGAGGAGCGTCAGGATCTCATCGAGATGGGAAGTCAAAGTACAAGACAGACGACATATATATCGGACGACAGTCAGCGCGAGAGCGGGCGGGGGGCGCAAGCGGGGAACATTCCCCCGGCCGACAAATGGCAATTTAACACTGTCGACCGTCTCTCGGTCGATATTCGAGCGACCCTTTGACCGTCGACGTTAATGCATGGCTTGCCCTTTATTTCCTGCTGTCACACCAGCGCGGCGATACGCGCGCGGCCGACCTCCCCGCTTGACATCATCGCGCTCCGGAGCATTTTGCTTTCGACCGTCGTCCTGGCCGCCCACGCGAAATGTGGGGTGCGCGAGGGGGGGACCACGCCTCCTCCCTCCTGCCTGGAGGATTTAATTACGAATTAATTGTGATGTACCGCGCCGCGGCTAATTCCGCCGGTAATTTCGAGGAACGCCCCGGCCAGCCCTCGGTCCCTCGCCTTCCCTTCGAGCGTGCGTTTTCGCCCTTCCGCGATGCGAGAACTCCGAGGAACGATCGCCAGGTTCATCTCGCGCGTCGAAGCACGACATGTACCTTGCGATCTGGATACTCGGAGAAATATGACGAACTTGTTTTCCGCGAGAGCGTGAGCGTGAGCTGGTTCGCTTGCCGTGTACTGCTAGGCAGAGATAAGATTCATCAGCAGAAGCGCACTATCCGGTACATGACGCTAATGAATGATCGGACGCGGAACAAGTTTGAATGGTAAACCAACCAGAGATTTCAGATATCGCTGCGCGATGTATGTACAGATGGTAGAGATGTGCGAATCAACGATTTTTTTATGTCAAATTGAATTGAATCTAATTTCATTTTCTTTTTGAATTCGAATCGAAGCGAATTGACAAAATTTTTTCCGAACTGAAGCAAATAGAATTAAATTGAATCGAATTAATTGTTGAAATAGACTTTTTTATTTAACAATATAATTATTATTAGACTGAATGTTAACGTGGGTAATAAGAGAATATTTTTATGTTATTTTTATGGAATGTATATGATTGACAATATTTATACGATTGAGGATATATTCGAACTATCTAGATTTGAAATTTTTAAATAGTTTCTAATAATTGTTATTAAATTGAATTTTAACACAGTTAACAAGAGAATATTTTGATGTATATCAAAAGATTGACAGTATTATACATATTGTTGCGTCTCACGCGTCACTCGTATANATAGAAATTTGTGAAATGTACAACAGAAATTTTATAAACTACATAGTAAATTTTTATAACTACATAGTAAAAATTACCAAGCAGATTGTAATATTATTCAGACAGATTTTATATTTTATTGTGATAGATATGAATAAATCAGAGAGAATTTATAAAAATCTTCCAAATTTTAGTTATCCCACGATTACCATGATTTTTAGGCTAAATTTTAAGAGAAAATTCTCTCCGTGTATACAATAATTGAGAATGTAATCAAACTATCTAGATTTGAAATTTTCGAATAGTTTCTAATAATTATTATTAGATCGAATTTTAACACAGATTTAACACAGATTAATAAAAGTATATTTTCATGTGGAATGTCTATCTATAACTAAAACTACCTAGCTTTGAAATTTTTGAATAGTTCAGATTCAAATCATGGGAATTCAAATTCAAATCGAACGGAATCACATTATTCGAGTAGTTCGCATATTTTCAGCAATCAGACTGAAAGAAATCTTCAAGTCCCTCACCACTGGAACTCGAAGAGTAAGGATAACTCGCGCGGACAATTTGCCTACCACTATTAAGTATTCATGGGCTGCACGGAACGTTGATTTTAAAATAAAACCGTAAATAGAGCTGCGAAGGCGCGCAACGTTCGAGATTGAAATCTCGCTAATCTGATCGAGCCCGATTGCTATTTGCACGCGTGTTAATGGGCTTTCCGCAGTAATCATTTTAATTAACGGCGATTAGATATGGACGGGTTATCGCTGTGATTTACATTCGCACATTATTTTCCCGTAACGAACTCCCATCGCGCTGAAATAAACGTGCACTACTGAGGGAAATCATCCTCCACTTGTATTAACTGTTCGATACTCCGCGATGCAAAGTCCAAGATAAGACATGACCGACACGTCCCCCTCGCGTCAAAACGAGAACGAGAATTTTGTCAAGATGCATATCTACCGTTCCCGTCTCTAATTGCCGTGGAAGACATTTGTCTTCCTCGCGAGACGAGAGTCTCGGTCAGGTTTTGAGAGAGGCAACGACCGGATCGCGCGACCGACGAATTATCCAGCGAGATAATCGCATAGCAACCCCGTTAATTCCGATAACGCGCTATAACGGTGAAATACACCGCGGATTTCGCATCTCGCTATCATCTCACCTGACAGCCGGCCCCGATTAGATTACGTCGCGCGACGTTGGCGGTCGTGCGAGCTCCTCGGATGCGCCGCGTTCTTCAGCGATGTCCACCTCTTCCTTCAACGGCCCGCTGATAACGATATCGACGTAGCGCGTGATTATCGCGCCGATTATCGGCTCACTGTCCAGTCCACTGATGTCACGCGTCCAACAGTCGCACGGACGAACGATTTCCTTCTTTCTGTCTTGTTCGATATCACGGCCTGCGTAGGGTCGATGCCATTTTCCTATCAACTAGATCCCGGTCATATTCTATCCGTCTTAGTCACGTCTCGATGGAAAATCGTCTATTACCGCTGAAATCGTTACGAGACTTGTCTCGGTTCGAAGTCCGAAGCACAAGGAAAAGAAAAGAGAGAGAATCCCGGGGAACAGTTTATTTTCTTTTAAATTCCAGTCCGGAGATCACGAAGTCACTTTCGATGAGTTTGCACCGGTTTGTCTCGCGCGTCAGTTCGCCCTGCCACGTGTTGGCCGTTCCAGTTGACAGTTTCGTGGACGCGCGATAAATGTACGCGTCGCGCGGCGAGGCTCGCTTTTATCCGACGCCCGTGTCGTCGGCTGCGCGCGTCCGCGTGCCGTCGCTCCTTCCGTCCGTCGACTCTTCTCTCCCCCGTTTGCGCGTCTCCCGCTCGTCAACGCGAATTTTCCACCGACCAGCGTTCAATCGCGAGCGCGTGCGTTTCCCGCGGCGAGGGAAGGGGGGGGGAGGAGGATGAACATCGCGAATTCGTGTCGCCGCTCGTGATCGCCCGCTACAGATCTTTGTCACGTTCCTGCGGCAACGCTAATATATCAGCACGTTACGAGGTACAGACGGAAAATAAAGATACAAAATCCAGAAAATTATTTATAGATTTATTATTATTATTAAGCATTTTATTTTGGGATTGACTTCTAATATCTTTAGAATATATATCTTTTATTTATTTTTCAATATACACTGAGAGAAAAGTATGTGGTATTTTCGACTATAATTGCATAGTAAAATAATTACAAAAATATCATTTTAGAGTAGTTATTACTATAATATTGGTAATAATAATCATATAGTGATGCCAATTGTGATTAGTATTACATTATTTTATAGTGTAACTTACTAAATTAAAATCTCATTTTGAATAATAACTGGTGGTTATGTTGAACAATAAATAAAAATATGTCCTGAATAAAATGCTTTACAAATTTTCTAAACTTTTTATCTTTACTTTCCGAATAATCCTCGTTGGTACATATTATGGTCTATTAACAAATAATTAAAATGTGTTAAACAAAGTTTATTATCTACAAATAGAAAATTAAAACATGAAATATTGACTTCACCAAGTCTTCTTCAAGTATAGTATATAGATTTGGAGAACATAAAATTATAATTCATAATTCGCTGGTTAGAAGTAAAAATAACGCAATTGCTAAAGAGATTTAAATAAACTTAAAAAAACTGCAATTATGTTATGGTAGAAATATTGAAAATAATGAGATTTATATCATATATATATTATATATATATATAACAACGTTAGAAATGATAAGAGATTATAGTTATAACAGAATTAACATAACAATATTATCGAACAGTAGAATTAACGCTCCTAAAAGCCTTTTTAAGTATAACCATAGTAATTTATAATGCAGTTGATTAGAAGATAGAGAAATTTAATAAAGAGTTCGTACAGTCGCCGTTGATAACAGGAGTCGTGCAAGCAAACCCTTGTCATGCTCTGAAGAACTAATCGACCAGACGTCCTCGCAAAAACGAGAGCCTATAATTAAGATATTAATAACTTTCGAGCATAGCTGTTATTTATGTCGATAATCGAGAACCAGTTCACGGAATTCTGCAGTGCAGAACGAGACATTGAAAATTCCAATCCAAGTTCCCGGATCAAGGACTTGAACTTAAAAATAAGCCGAGAGATCCGCTGGAAAAATTATCTCATTGAAATAAAATCAGTGCATCGAGCATAGTCGACGATCCAGTAGATATATAAACAAACAAACACGAAGAAATCGCGAACCATCGTCGAATTATAGCTCCGCTAATTATTTCGCCGGATCGCTCTGTCGTAACTTCGATTATTATGAATGTAATCAACTTGCAACTTATCGTCGCCGGGGAAAGATACGCCGATGATGACATCGTTCTTCAGCGACCGGACTGTATCTCTCAAGACACGCGAGGACTCGATCCGACGCAACATTATTCCGGATGGTAATGACGCTCGTAATTCTCGACGATAATGCTCGAACGGCGGTCGCGGTCGCGATCGTCGAATGATGCCTCTCGAGAGCGAGACTGCAAGACGAGTTACGATCCTCGTCACGGATATTTAGTCTTACTTATAAGGATATATCGACGAATAGTTGACTCCGTGCTGAAACCGGCTCGGCAGGTAGCAAAAGTTGAATAGGCGCGCATAGCACCGAGTTTACCTAAATTGGATTATTTCAAGACCTTAACCAGTGTCATCTTTTCGCAAGAGTACACGGTTATGAGGGATGATGGATGATGGACTAACCCGTCAAGTCACAATGTCACTATAGGTTCGTTAGATATTTGAGTTTTACGCAGAATTTTTGACTGCTTTAATCTGCAGTGTGGATGACATCTATATCTATAGATTTATTTATCATGATTTTTAATTTTAGTAAATATTAAAAATATACAAATAGAATTTCTTAAAATTTTTAAAATCGAAGATTTTGGAATTTTAAAATTTACTAATGCATTTAAAATAACTTTACAAAATTTTCAAGTATTTGATAAAATGATTGCGCTAAATCTTTTTTAATAACTAAAATACTAAAAAGATGCAAATGCATAGATTTGAAATTAAGATTTTTAAATTTTGCTTCTGGAAATTTAATATAATGGATTTATATTTAAATAAAATAGATAAAATAAGAACTTTCTTTATGACGTAGATTATAAATTTTCTTTGAAATTTTAAACGTAATTCAGTATCATATTAACATGAAATTCATATTTAACAAAATCTCGGAAATTCATATTATCAAAGATACATGAGATAAAATTATAATTAAATACAATTTTTTTATTATATATTTTACAAAGTTTTCTGTCATATTAAACCCGTTATTTTGAAATTCTGATATCAAATTCGTATTTTGTAATTTCAAAAATCCTTTTATATAAATTATTATAATATAAATTATTACATAAATAAATACACACAAGAATGCACATTTTGGACTCACTTTTACATTTCAAAGGATTAATCCTCGGATTAATCGCACGCAAAGGATTAATTTATCAATAGATTCGACACAACTTCTAAATCCTTATTAGAGGTAAAGATTTATAGAAATAAATAATAAATACTAATAAATACATTAAAAAATATAATAAATATATAAATAATTATTCATATCTTTTTCTTAAAAATTTATTTTAAGAAACATTTTAAGTGCATCAAAAGATTAACTTGTATAAAATAAAGTATCAAGAAAATATTTACAGCAAGTTAACAAAAATGTATAGATGTATAATGTGAATCTTAATTTAAATCTTTTATCGTTTACAAGAAATGAAAAAGATTTGATTGCTTTAATCTAATTAACAGATTGAACACAACATAATTAACAGAAACACAATTTCTAAATCATTATAAAAATTCATATAAGTAGGTATGTATAAATAAATAGTAATAAATAGATAAAAATGTATGAATATAAATATATAAATAGTTATTCATACCTCTTTCTTAAAAATTAATCTTAGGAAACATTTTAGTACATCAAAAGAATAATGGGAACGAAATTAAGTATCAAGAAAATATTTACAGCAAGTTAATGATAACATATAGACAGAGTTGATCAAAATTATGTTTTTTTCTTTTAAAACTAAACATTCTGTTTTTTTATTTAAAACATGTTTTTAAGTCTTTAAATGTGTTTAAAACAGCCTTAAAAAGAATCTTGTTTAAAAACAAAAAAGTTTTAAACATATATTTATTTATTATTTATATTTTCATAACAGATATTAATTTGGATGCTTTTCTGTTCCTATTATGTAGTTTACTATAAATTACATCAAAAATAGAAAAAATATTTCAATATCTATTGACAGCAGAAGATACAATAGCAGTTGCACAGATAAATCAAATAGTGCATCATTGCTCAATTTGCTCCGTGCATAACCATAACAGTAAGGNCTATCGCACACAAAATTGCATAGCCGCATATACATAGCATAAAATCGTCTGGACCAATGAGCATTAAGATTAAGCATAAACCAATATGGCGACTTTATGCTTGACGTTCATTGGTCCAGACGATTTTATGCTATGCATATCCGGTTATGCAATTTTGTGTGCGATAGCCTTAAGAATATGGTCGCGCCATAGACTTTTGCATAACGCATAAGAAAATCAACCAATCCGAATCCTTCATTTCTCTCTTCAGGGAAATTAAGAATTCTTCTGATTAAAAAAATATGTTCAATTTAATGTAATGTTTAAAACATGTTTTAAACAGTTGTTTTAAATATAAACCTTTAAAACATAACAACCCTGCATATAGATAATGATAATTTGAATCTTTTTATCGTTTACGAGGAATGAAGAGGATGAGATTCGATGGAGCATTAATTATCAACATCTCTTTCTCGACTGAAGGCGAGGTCAGGCAAATACTCGTAAAATCAATGAACCCGTTCCGTCACGGCGCGACGAGAGGAGACGCCGAGGACTGCGCGACAACCCTTTGCCTACCTACGCGGAGCGCAGTACTTCTTTATCATGCAGACTTTTTCCTCCTTTCCTCCGTTTCGCGCTTCGCGCACAAGGAAACATGCAATCGCGTCTTCCCGATGTGTTCCAACCCTTCTTCACCCTCTTTATGTCTCCACCGTCAAAAGAGAGAGAAAGAGAAAGAGAATTACGAAGAAAGAGAAAAGGAGGGGGAGGACGAGTACTCGAAGGTAATCAAAGGGATGGGGCTCGCGAGTGCTTGCGCCCCTTCGCCTTGCCTCTCGAGGCGAATACGTACGGCAGCGTTGCCGAACAATCGTTTCGGTGGCTTTGAAGTTTTCCGCCACGCCACCCCGCCAACTCTCTCCCGAGGCTCATACTGCTCTCTCTCTCGGTAGAAAGAACGACGCCGATGACAACGGGGAAAAGATAGGTCCTGGCGCTTACGTACGCACCCCCTCCCCCACCTCCTTCACCCTTGTTCTCCCACTCTTTCTGAGGGTGCAAAAAATACAGCGATAATGTCGTCGAACGTGCCTCCCGCAACAAATCCGGCTGGGACTGGAACCCTCAAGGAGGCTAATTACAGTGTTTTTCCCCTGGAGATTCGCACGATGGTCATCGTGGATGATGGTACCTGCTTTGATTTCTCCCTCCGTGGCGTCGCACGCTAAAGAGTCGAGGGCCGACGAGGCTTTGAGGCGGCAGCACACGCGAGTCTTCGTCTTCTCAATGTGAAGTTCTCATCCTCGCTCATCTCCAGTTTCTTCCGTATCGCGGCTCCGATCAACCGAAAGCAAGCTCTTCTACCGTTCCTGTGTGCCCTGACAAACGTTCCCTATCGTTCCTCCGTTCTCCAACGATGATCCCCCCCGCCGCTGAATGTTCTTTCTCGCCGCTGCTTCAGATTCCGCTCTCGCTTCTTCGTTCTCTTTCTCTTTGTTCTCGCGTGTCGGAAGGCGAGCTTGCTCGCCCGCTCCCGATGCCGCGTATGCAGAAAAGTTCGCGAGAGCACCCACTTATTGTCCTCCAGTCGAGTGCGGCTGGCTTTGACGACGACGAGGTAATTACGAGGTAGTTCGTATTATACTTTGTGACATCGCGAAGAATGGCCGGTCAGAGAGCAAAAAGGGAAGCCCCTTCGTGGCTCTCTTTCCTTCCTTTTTTCGAATATCCTATCGCGAATTCGGGCCCCGCTCCTCGATGACAACAGCCCTCACGTTTGCGTGAACGCGATCCACTCTACTTCACGTGCCGCTCTTCATCCCTTTCCGTCTGCTCGTCGTTTGCACGATAATTTTTACATACGTATGGATGCGTAAAACGGGATCCAGCGATCGCCTGGCCGAAAAGTCTTTGTCACCGCGACGAATGACGACGGTCGAGTGCGCGGCATAAAGTACATTCCGTGCGCGGGGACAAAAGGAAGGAAAAAAATCACGAGGAGGCCTTTAATGAGCGCGCTTGTTTTTTTTTTTTCATGAATTCCTAATTCTCAAACGCTCTGTGGAGGAACGGAGGAAGGGACGTTTCTCGTTCTCATCGCGGCCGTCCTCCGCGGAGGAGGAAGAATCCGCGCGCCTCAAAGACGACGCGCGCGACTCTTGTTTACGCATCGACGAGCAGAAATAATTTTGTTTTTCTTTTTCATCAATGCGGAATGTTCTCGTTAAAGTCGGGGCGGAGTGGAGTCGAGGCCGATGGTCGGCGGGGAACTCTCAAAGACGTCACGCGGCCTAATTTTCCGACGGAAGGAGCATCCTTGCTTTGATACGACCTGAAGCTTCCTCTTTTTCCCTCTTTATCCGCGTCGTTTCCACTTGTTATGTTTGGATCTCCTGTGGGAAAAAGGCCACGTCGATGAGTTGCGATACAGTAGACCATCGCTTCCGCGGCTGCAAATCGCGTCGCAGCATCGAAGAATTGTTCGTGACAAAGTGAAGAGTCCCAATTGTATGTACGTTCACATATGAATTCGTTTAGCTATCACGCTTGATCGGAGGGGATAAAAAATATTACGAAAAAGAGCTAAGATGAAAAATGGGTTGACAGTAATGATGACTGAAACGAATCGAAGTTGAGTCTACTCGAAGGGGAGGGAAATATTCCCTCAAGGTTTTTGTGGGCTTGTCAAGCGTCAAAGAGACTCAACGACGCTGCTTTCTCATGACTTTCCGGCTGGAGGACAAATGTAGGTAAATAAAAAAAAGCCTGACTGAGTAGAAACAACTGTAGATGACGCTATGATGATTCCTTGACGACATGTGGCAATTAATCCAACACGTGAGGTTGACCCTATTTCTACCAATGCACTTTAACTGTAAGCTCGGTTTAACTTATTTTCTATTCTTTTTTAGCACTAAGAATTAAAAAAAGATGAAAAGTAAGTTAAACCGAGATTAAAGTTAATCTGCACTGGTAGAAATGAACATTTTACAACTTTATTTAAAACTATTTTGTATGATAATATATTCAAGTTTAATAAATTTTTTTTAATATCTAAGAGGAATGTAGATGTATTATTATGTACACGGTGTTTAAAAATATTGCATTTATTTTTTTACTGAAAATTAATATTAAAGCCGGTATTCATAATCAGTTCTTATTTCAAGTCTTAAGTAATGTCTTAAGATGCTAATACGGCCCTGCGATTGGTTTAGAACATATACTTAAGATGATCTTAAATATAAGAAGTTGTGACAATTGGTTTCTCTAATAATCTCCCTAATAGTCTCCCCTAACTTGATTGTAGTTGTACTTATTTTCTTATATTACTGTTTTCGACTGGCAAGTTCGTATATAATTTTGCTTCGCAAATCTAAGCACGCAACCCGCGAAACTGCGTGGGAACAAATTTATCTGAGCTCTTTTGTAGCCGTCGCCGAATTAGCGAGAGTGCTACGGGTGCAATAGAATCGCACAGCGACGTATTTCTCTGGTGTGAGCGAAAGCATCTATCATGTAGACTCGAGTTTTACGCAGTAAGGGATCGGCTCCCTCTCGCTCGGTTTCCATGCTTCTCTCGCACACGACGCGGCGACGTCGATGAATTCTTTGATCCGCGCTGTAATTAGTTGGTAACGGGCAACCGTCGCCGTAGCCGTCGCGGCGTAAATAGCAGTAGCTACTATCGACAAGGCAAAGGGGTCGACGGTTCGTGGAACAAGGGTAGCAAAAATGTTTTAGTGGCGATCAAAGTAGCTCGCGACTGTGCCGAGGGCTGCTGCACTGAGGAAAGAAAGGATTCCCCTCGCCCAATCCCTCGTTTCTTGCCTTCTGAGGCACCATCATCGTTGATGATGGCGAACAATGTAAATGGATACAGCATTGCTGTGTATTTGTTTACTTTGTAGAACTTTCCACGTATAGAGAGTTGGATTTATGAATATTAATTATTTATAAATTAAATAGGCTATTATTTTGAACAATATATCAATAATTAAATTTTGATTTCTGTAAAACAATAAAGAAGATAAACTTAATTCACTTTTATTATTATTAGTTATTTATTTCTATAGTTCTACAACTTAAGAAGTTAATATTTTTTGAAGGAAACGTTTGCAAGTATATACTTCTAGAGGAAAATTTCGTTTGTTTTGAGATTTTTAATTTATATTAAAAGTTTGACCACTTCCGGAAACATTCTGTATATGTATTTTGATATGGAATTGCTATATACAAGATGTTCCAGATCTACATGGCCAAACTAAAAGGGTGCATTCAGCATACCGAAACGAAAAATTCTTCTATTTGACATTTTGGTAAAAAAAATAGCGTGGTCTCAAAAATAGCGCTTCTTCAAATAAAAATTTAATAAAAATGTGATATTGCTATTTTTACCAAATTCAATTATTAAAGTCATAAAAATTATAAATTCTTATTTGTTTTCTTTTTCTATATGTAATTCTTATAGTTTAAATAAATAATTTTATACTTGAATATGATAAAAATAGTAATATTTCATTTTTATTAAATTTTTATTTAGAGACACATTATTTTTTAAATTTGATCAAAGTGCCAGATAGCAAATAAGTTTCTTGTTTTGATTCTAAATTCACTTCTTCACTAAAACTTCACTAAAAAAAAAATTCTGATTGAAAACGGACGAATCAGAAAATCTTGTAGAATTGATTAAATATTCTGGTTATTATAATAAAACTCAATACTTTAAAGTATACCAGAATATTTGATCAATCCTACAAAATTTTCTGACTCATCCGTTTTTAACCAAAATTTTTTTCAGTATTTAATTCAGCCATACAGATTTAGGACACTCCTATATAACAAATCTGTAATTACGAATTTTTAATAATAATATTATACATATTAGAATTATTACACAATTAACGAAACAAATAATTAATTAATTATCAATGTTTTCAACCGTGCTCTCTTGCCCGGAAAAAATTTGCAACTCTAGGCGAAATTTGTAGGTATTTAATATGGGAGGAGGCGAGGAGTTTGAAACATGAAAAAATAATATTCTCGAGCTTAATATTAGAGCGAGAATAATATTCTCGCGCCGGTGGCGAAGCTCAGCGCTTGTGAGACGCTTGTCGAGTGCGGCACTCCGCGCCCTTAAAGTACCGTCATCGTTCCTCGTCGCCGTCGTCGCCCGCGATGCGAGACATTCTGTGTGACGTCGGAGGGATTGCGACGACGAAGGCTCAAGCGTCTCAGAGCACGGAATTTAATGCATCCGTGTAGAAACCGAGCGCGGATAATCCAAACGCCATTCGAATTTCTAGAGATCAGCGTCGAAATCAAGTTTGATTTTGTACGCATAGCTCGCGGTCCACTTTCAAATGACCCGCATTGTTGTTACTCGCGAAATCAAAATCCACGAATGGGAACTATACGTCTTTCTGCAATGTGACGTTCTATAATGTCCTAAAAGAAATATATATTTCTAGGATACGATATAATGCATGTAATACATTTTTCAGTCCTTTATCCAAATTTTATTATTGCCGTTTATTTTGCAGATTCATTAAAATATCTTCTCATTTAATCAAGAAACTGAAAGAAAGAAAGAAGAACTGAAAACTTTTGTTTAGTATAATGGATAAAAATACAAAGTGAGACAATTGTTATAATCGTTATGTAACTAAATAACAATCTTGTTATAATATAAATTAGCATTTACAACCAGCTTGATTTTTTAGCCCATCTTGTTTGTTAATTTCAAATTTTAGAACTTTCTCACGTGGAGTTTGCCAACATTGGAAACACGGGCCAACATTGGCTACGTCGGCAAATTAAGTATCAATAAATGACACTGGTCTAACTGGTATATTTTTGTAAATTTGATATTAGTTACGTACTGTTTTACAGTAATCAGCCGCTGTCGACAATGTATTGGCTTTACATTGTTATTCCATGTTTAATGACGGTAAACGGCACTATGTCACTATTAGATCTATAACAAAATTATTACATCACGTTGCCAATATTTGCCAATATCAATAAAATACACAGTTGATTTTTAAAATACAAAGTAGAGTTAGAATTTAATTTTGCTTTATTATTATCTATATTTGCCTGATTATAATCTATGTTTTCAATAAAATCTCATAAAGTATTAATAAGTCGCTCCATCAGTATTGCTTTAACAATTTTTGATTAATATAATTTTATTAAATTATAAACTTTCGTGCTAATACTTTTTCAGTTCATGTAATAATTACTAACAATAAACAGTAACACACAATTTGTTAAACAGTAACAATTTAGTGTTATTGTTTAATGTCATTTTTTAAGTGAACTGAAAATGCGTTAACGTAGTAAAAGCTTATAATTTAATAAAATTCTCAGCAGTCTTTAAAGCAATACTAGTGCGACTTACTAATTTTGTATCGTTTCAATATTAATGACTGAAATAGGACTGGTACTGGCGTATGATAAAGCTTATAATTTAATAAAATTCTTAGCAGTCTTTAAAGCAATACTAGTGCAACTTATTAATTTTGTATTGTTTCAATATTAATGACTGAAATAGGACTGGTACTGGTGTACGATATTGAGGTGATATTATTAAAATATATGTGATGTTGACCATAGTACTGCGCCAGTCTTATCATCCCATTATGCAGATATTGTACCAATATTGGCATGCAATACCATACCAACATCAAAACTTCTATAACCGACGTTGAGTCAACATTGTGCCATTTGTAAAACCCTACATGGATTGTTTATAAAAATTGCTTATTGAGACAATTGCTTCGTACGAAACAAAATGTAACTTAACAAAATGTAAATTGTAAGATAAATCGGGATAAATATAGATCTGGTGAAGTGTAACCTAAAATGTTTCATATATGTATATTACATTCTTCTATAATGCAAAATATTTATATTACAAGTCAAAACATTTATGTTCTCTTCCTTGTTTATAAATTAATAACGTACATCTAGCGTGGTTCGTTAGCCCTATTTTTCTTATTGTTTATTTTAAATTATCAAACCCTAATAACTTATTTACTTAAAATATTTGTGTGTTAATTATTGCATGATATTCATATTATTTTTGAATTATATCCATGTTACTTTCATTACAAGCTAATTACAAGCACGTTATTACAATCTTATTATCATTCCATTTTCTCCATCGCTGTCACACGGTGATTCCGATGCGAGACACGTTCTCATAAGTGGCTCGATGTCAATGCAATTCCAAGTCCGTTTCGACTACGCCGTCACGTCCTGACAATCCACTCCTTGTTCGACGATTATGACGGAGGTCACATCCCCGGAGCGAGCGAGGCGCGATCCGGCCGCTGTAAACGGCTTTCCCTCTTGGCGCAGCGAAAAGCGATGTGTAACCGCGATCGATTCGTTACGGCGAACGGCTGCGCCGCCATGAATTCCGACGAAGTTCCCGGGGTCCAACCCCAGGCCCTATGTCGCATTAATGCATCGAAACGTAGTTACAGTTTCGTAACTCTATTTTGAGGGACGCGCACGGTAACGTGCACCCAGTGCGCGCAACCCCTCTCCCCCGTCACCCGCTCGATTTTCGTAATATTTCGCGGCGCGCAGATAACTGCGAGAGCTACCCCGGTCGGCTAGCTCGGCGATGACGATGGGGAACGTCGACGTTCGTCGACGTCGGCGTCGACGCGGAATCGAATGTGAAGTGCGTCTGGTCGCGCGCTTCGCGTAACGGGAAAATCACGAGTCCCCCGTACACCTCTCTGTTCCACCCTACTGTGATCCCGCTTCTCGCCCCGACATCGAGGGCCCTCCGTTTCTGGCTCGCTTAAAGTCGGCTTAATTACGCCTATCGTGGACGGGCAGCTATTTTGAATATTGACAAGCAATGACGCGGATATGGAAATACTTTGGAGCGAAAGGACGCGAGACATGCGATTAATTTGGGTAGATGTACGTTTACTTCTCGCACAGATGAAAGTTGATGGATGTTTATAGCAATCCATGTGGAAAATTAAAATAATCAGTGTCCTGTAATATACTGTCTATAGTTATTTAGAGTTTCAATTCATCATTGTCTAGTTTGATCAACTAATAGAATTTTATTTACTTTATTTTACACTTTATTTTATTTATTTAAAACTAATGATAGCTAGTCGGTCGCTCTAATAAAGACATAATTTCGTAATTAAATGTTATATATGTAATTAAATAGTTAACTGCAACTACCTAATCACTGGCTAAGCGTTTAAAGTATGATGTAGGTACGTTGGAAAATCTGGCAAGTGATATTAACTACATTACTAGCTAGATATTCAATGTAAAATAAGGTGGCACAATTGCGAATACTAAATACCTATATTTTTTTATTTTATGATAAGCATAATAAGCATGACAACATTCCAATTTATTGTAATTTGAAAATTGATAATCGAGTTGATATTTAAAAAAATATAAAGTACAAACAATTATTAAATTATCATAACTATGATTCTTTTATTTTTATAAATTCGTTCAAAATAGTAGAAAAAGTAGATTTATTATCCATTTAAGATTTTCTTTTCTGTTTTATGTCGTGGCATCTAAATTTTAAACAAAGAAGAGAAATAATTCATCCAAAATGATTGCTAATAACTATTCGAAATTGTTGTGGTATAAACCTTTTACTATTCTTAAAAAATTATTATATAGTTTCAACTCTATTCATAAAAGTAGCACTTGTATGAAAATCGTGTGTAACAAAGATTATAAATTTCAATAATATCAAGTCTCAAAATATAATGCACAACGATAAACTATGAGCCACTTTATAATATATTTCTCAAAAATGAAGTACTTATCTTCGCTCAGAAAATAATTTATTAGTGATAAATACAAACAGCTTACGACTTTTACGGAAAAAGTCTCTATAACAAAAGAATAAAAATATCAATATCACATAATTAAAAGTATTGTCGACATTTGCAAACTGGATAAAATCTTATTCCATTCGAAATTATATCATCTTAGCCTAGTCTAGATAAGCTAGCATTTGCCTCAGTTTGACGAGATCGTTTTCCATGCGGCAAGTTAACGGCTAGGTCTGACAGATAACGCGCTCTTTTATCGGCCTGATCGGCGAAATTAGAATGCCGTGAGGCGAACAACAGAAGTCGTCCGTCTGGCGCATTAGCGCGACGCAATCGGAAGAACCTGTTATGATTTATTAATGGACAGAGTGCTTCGCTTAGGCATTACGTGTCGTGGGGGCGACTATGCCGGACGATTACGACCGACTGTTACATTCCCATCTACCATCAGATCGCTCCGCATTGTGCGACCGCGCACGCCCGGCACACATTTTTTCCTCCTGATTAATTTTCACTAGAAAATTAATCGCTTCCCCCCAGAGGAGGAGATAGGGGGAGATTTGTTGTCGCTGCTGCAGATTCCGTCTAGGTCCAGTTGACAAGCACGCATGACGCCGATCGCGTATACGCGCGAAAGAGAAAAAGAGAGATGAATAGACGAGGACGCGGAGATAGAGAGACCGAGGGGGAACGATAAGAGAGGCCCGAACAGAAGGCCGGNNGGNGGNGGGGGGGGGGGGGAGCGCGTACGAACCCTACGAAATATTGATTGACATCCGGGTGACAGATTTCACTGGCCACACACCCCTTCGGTCTTCAACCGGCAGCCGTATACCGAGCCGAGCGTGTTCGAGTATCCCGCCTCCTCCTTCCTACACTCTTTGTCATGCTGATTTGTTGCCGAGCACGTAGAGGTGCTCAACCGCACGCCCGCCGCCCCGTCGGGGATCGATCCCGAGTCCGCGAGCGCGAAAATGAAGCTCGCAAGTTCAACGAAGGCTTTATCATTCAGATTCGATCGGCGATTCGTTCGTTCTCTCTCTCTCTCTCTCTCTCTCTCTCTCTCTTCCCCTCTCTCCTCCCGTAGACTCGTCCGACTGTTTTGCTACGTTCGCAATGAGCTTACGGGGAATTGCGAGAGATTACCCCGTCGGGTTTGCGGTCGCGCTCCTGCACCAACGATCGGCGGGAACGAGAACACCGGATATGCAGATCTCGACACCGAGCACGATTGTTTACCAGGCACTTGACGTCTAATAACGTACAATTAGCGCGCCGAGTATAATTGCGATTAAATGCCAACCGGGAATTATCATTTCCGACTAAACGCTTTGATAAACAAATTCCGAGGAGGTCACGGCGAGCCGGGCGAATCTCGCGTTCCCTCGTCGCCCGCCGCCTCGTTATCGCATACGGTTTCTGTTTGCCGTCGAGTTAGACAGGTGTAACGTCGGCCAAAGTGCATAATAACGTACGTACGTTACCGGGCCGACTTTTACCGTTATCGACACTCCGGAACGTCGCTTGCGGCCTGATTGATGTATCGATCTATGGAAAATCTATGCGACGCGATTAACCTTTCGGTTATCCACGATTTCTCCCTCACCGCACGATATGTCGTCGCTCTTGTATTATCTGGGACAGGCTGACGTTAAAAAAGATGTCAATAGCATGTCCGTTCTTTGAGAGTTACGACCGAGTTCTCGCGATGATATATAAACATTCTATAATTGAGATAAATTGAGTTCAAATTACTAGGAAGGCAGGCTCGTTGTATGAAATGCGAAATAGAAAAAATAAAGGGCTAACTATACGTAAAACTATGAACAAAAAAGATGTCACAGGCAGCATAGAGAATAAAAAAATATGCTTTTTAAATTTCTGAATTGTGACATAAATTATTCTTTCTATTTCTATTTTCAGTATTTTCAAGAGTTCAAAAAAAATCTCTTTTATGTTACCAATTCTGCGCCCTTTTTTGGATACAAAAGGTGTTCTTGTTATACTTTTTTATGGAATCCTTTTTGAAAGGAATTTTTTAGTTCATTTGGAACAGATTACGTTAGTTCAGAAAGAATTTTAAAAAGTGGATCTTTTTCAGTTTATAACACTCTGTGCTATTTGTGGTATTAAAGTTATTGGAAAGTTTTATCTTCAAAAGTAGTGATATAACACAACTATATACGAACAAAAAAATGTCCCAGATAGCACAGGAAATCTAAAAAATGCTTTTGAATTGTAAAATAAATACTTTTTTCTATTTCTGTTCTAAACATTTTTTTAACAATTAAAAAAAATCACGTTTATGACAATAATTTTGAGTTTTTTTTTAGATATAAAAGGAATTCTTTTAATACTTTTTTAATGAAATCTATTACATTTCGATTTAGTTAGTATATTTATTTTTTAGTACATTTTTATTTTTTAAACTTTTATTGAATTTACGTAATATCTTAATTAATTCGTCTATGTTTTAATTTATTTATTTCACTTATTTAATTTTTAACTCTAATGTATAATTAAATAAAGAAGATTAAATTAAATCGAAACATCTACCATTGTATTATCTCACTATTTACAATAAAAATAAAACTTTTTTGCTCGTCACGTCAGCTTAACTTTTTTCTATTTTAAATTGATTTCGCTAACTTTCTGATAAGAAAAAAAAAAATAGATGCAATTATAATCATAATCTTTTTAAATTTTAGACAAATATTTTGTATGCAAAACAAATCTTCGATTTCGTCTAAATATTTTTATTTATTTTTTGCAAGTTTAACAAATGTTTTCAATCAAGAAAAGATAGAATACTTTATACTTTAAGCGAATGTATTGCGAGATGAGTTGCTCAAGTAGGTACATCGAAAGAAAGCGGGCAGGGTCGCTGGGCGAGCTTCGAAGTGGCAAACAAAGAGCTACGCGATAAAGGCAGCGGCGGCAGACGAAGATGACGGAGACGATGCGATTCTTGTTGATCGCGGGATGCTGATTGCTCGAACGGAGGAGCCAATTGAAGATGTGACAACGACTCGACGCTTCTGAATCATGTCACATGTCAAATGAGTGACTCGGAAACTGTCAACCGGTCCAATTACGTCTTCATATGAATAGCCGACTCACAGAGAGAACCATCGTCCCACGCGCAACGATGCTCAATAAGTCGACAGATTCGGCGTAACTGACAAAAATGGTCCGATCGCACGTTACACGAGCACGGGCATTTCACACGTTCGTTTTTCCTGACACATCCTAATCTTGCGTTACATAAATGCCGAGCATTACAGAAGCGAATTTTGAAAAAAATTGTTAAATTATTATTAAGCTGTTTTTCTTCCTATTAAAACGTAAAATTTTCGTTTTTTAATTAATGCTGAATTGTATTTGTGTAGCTTTTGCAAAGAAACATTTACAAAGTCTGCATAAATTTGTCGAAAATTTAAAATTTATGTGAAATTGTGTAAATTTTTAACATTAACCCTCTAGTTGTCGCGCGGGAAAAAAGATTTAAAAACTTTTATGTTTAGTAAAACGCATTTTTTCATAATAAAATATAAATTTAAAAAACAAGCAAAGAAAACATTTGAATTCGACGTAAAAGCTATAAATTGATATTTTAAACGCGAATATCTCAAGCCCTCAATTTGTGTTGAAAAAAAATAACGATGACTAAAGGGTTAATAATTCTGATGATTATAAATTATGAAAAATTTTCATGGTTAAAATAATTAATTTTATAAACAGTAAATTAATAAATTTTATATAATAATAAATTTTATAAATGGAATTTTATTCTTTCACATTGCCTCTAGATAAAATGAAAACTCGGTTGTCCTTTCGTCTTCTACGCAGAGAAGTTTCGCTCGTAATTATTTCATGGAATTCCAGCGGTGTATAACCCGCAAGGGGTTGCGAGTGTAAGCCGTGGTAACCCTCCCGCGTACATATCGCAAATATTGGTCCATTACGAGATCACAATGCTCTCTCACCTCGTATATGCCGCGCATAGCGTTAACCTCAAAAGAGCTTCTCATAGGGCGATTGAACAGGTTACCTCCCACGCGATATTATGTAGAATTTCGCCGAATAAACCGAATGGGATCAATCAAATTAAAACGGAACACGGAGAATGATGATATCACGTGAAAGTGGATAAAAGTGTAGTATCTGAAAAAAAATGTGCTCTCTGTCGACCGTTGCGCCCTTTGCCTTATCAGAGTTGCGTATCTAAATTAATAGAAAGCAAATGGAAGCTCGATTTTCGCGGAAATCCGAAAACGCAGCGCTGCACGGCAATTTATCTTCGCGACTAGTGCGTCAATATTTGCTGGAATTATTTATTCTAGTATTGTTATGAAAAATTCCATATTCTCAACACCTCCGATGAAACTTTTTTGCAACAGGCAGACAGAATGGTAGACAAAAATATACATATATTGTATATTTTTTTTTATTGCTTATTTTTATCTACCCCCTTGTTTTTTTACTCTGCGCACGGTAAAGTCGACGCAACAAATAAAGTAAACGTAAGGAATTACGCCACTTTAAGCAGACTAATTTTTCATAGGTTATTTGAAAAAAAGTAAAGTAGTATAAGATAAGACTATAAATTTTATCTAAAGTTGATATTGTAAATTAGCGAAAGCACATATGAAATTTGAAAATAAACAAAAATATTTTTATTTTCAAAAGAATTAAGTGTGAACTGTAAATGTCTTGAATTACACTACTAAAATTCTAGGATGTCCCGATTTACCCTATATGTAACACTCTCTAATAGCCAAGTCTGCTAAAGTCAGAGTTGCAAATTGTATTCTGCAAGTTATGCTATGATAATTTTTACAGTAGTACTATCTGTCTATCAAATAATGTGCTTAGAAATGAAACAAAAATGTAATAAAGTTTGCAATATGATATGATGGCAGAAATGCGACAAAAATTGGGCACAGCTTACCGGCAAGAATAGAATAAAATTCAAGCATTATACGCTGGCAGAATATATCATAACAACAGATATGCTCGATTTCTGTTTCTCATCTGCTGTCGATAATTGATATTGCAGACTTTGTTTAATGTTAGCTGCTTTTTTAATGTTACTTAGTGCAGCACGCCATGCTTCACTTCTACTGCGTTTCTGCTGTTATTTTGTGACAGCAGACTCTACTGTCAAAAAATAAGCTGAATGCGGACAGGAATCTGCTCAATATTCATACTTCGTACGCTGGCATATTGCCAGCATTCTGCTAGTATTTGGCTATTAGGGACTGATATGTAACAAATAACGCTATCTCAACTGATCTGTTTTTAGTATAAATATTACAGTAAAAGAAATTAAATTATTACATCTATTATCTATTATCTTTTAAATATATTAATTGTACAAAACTAAAGCACTTTGTACTACAACACAAAATTACCTTATTTTATCATTTAATAGGTTACATTGTCGTAGTAACAATTTAAGAATAAGCTTATTTATGGATAGTTAAAAGTGACAGATCCTTGACGTGAGTTTTTGAAACCACTTTTTATGAGAGATCAGATTAGATTTATGTATACTTATTTAGACTATTTCATACAATATATATTTATATATATTTTATTTTATTCCTAGATAGAAACTTTTATAATAAGTGCACAATTATTGTTTCTTTCTAGTCACAACATTTCGCAATAATTGTCATAAGGTGATTCTGCAAAACACATATCTTTTACTAAAAATGAATTTTATAATTAGTTGTAAAGTTGTAAATATTGAGATAATTATGAAGGAAAATTACTTAAAAAATAAAAAAAATGATTTGCTTGCTATTACTTGAATAATAATTGTACAATTTTATGCTGTACATTTTGTACAATAATTATAAAATTAATTAAATTTCTGAAATATATTCAGTAATAATTGTGCTAATTGTAAGATGATTCGCTCTAATATTACAATTATATAAGAATTGATTGTAGGCATTAATTTATTTAAGATTGCTATGTGTTACAATTATTAAATTTAAAATTAATAATTTAAAAAATTAAATTTAGATTTATTACACAATATATTATACATTATATCTTAAAATTAAAATGATGCTAAAATTTTTCTACATGCGTTCCTATCTGGGAATACAAAGGATTAAACGGTCTTTTGTTTACTGATTTTATAAGATAGGGGATAGGGAATTAATATGAAAGTAGAATGCGAGTATTATTAATGTTACGAATGGTAAGACAATTTATGAAAATTTGTTTGTTTGACATTTTATATTTGACATTTCTATTTAATATGATCATTTAAATGTTTTCTATCGAAATAACATATATTGAGAAAATAAATCGTGTCGCGCCCACGCACGCACGATTTATTAAGCGACGAAGCTCGCATCAAACATCGCGAATGTCACGCGAATGACCCTGCAGCTCTTCCATGCGGAGCAGTTCCTAAATTTATTATCGGAGAGCGAATGGAGCATAATTGAGATGCATATGTAAAACGCACATGTGCCGCCCACGCCCACCACGTGATAAACGCCTCCGTGTCTCTCCCGCTGTCAACGTACTAAAACTGCACCTCCTCTGCACTTTATACAATCAGGCGCCAAGGATGTAATTAGTGGCGCACTATTGACGCAAAATAATCAGATAAGCTCTTATTGATTATAGCACGTGTACTTGCCATGTGGCAAGATTTCAATTCAAAATATCTCTTTTCGAGAAAAATAAGAATAATAGAGACTCCGAGGATGAAATACATAAAAATGTTAATTTTTTATATTATTAGAAATGTATATTTTATATCTAATATCTTGCTCTGCCTTCTTTTATTCCATCTTTTTTCAATTCTTTGATCAGAATGACTATCAATTTGATACCTTTATCATGACATTCAATTTAAATTGTTTGTCTACTGCATCTACTGGTTATTTGATACAGAACTAATTTAGTATCAATAGTTTCTTTAGAAAAAAATAGTTTCAAATTCAGAGAATAGTTCTAAAGATGTACAATCTATTCGAATAAGAATCGAATCGAACTGGGTGAGATTTGATTTGATTTGAATTTTAACTACTTGAAAATTTCAAATCTAAATAGTTTAAATATATTTTTAATCATATTATATTGTCAATCTTTCATATTTCTCGTTATTATTATGCTTATGCATGTGGACACATTTATATTATTTTTCCATAACAAAGCATTCTCTTATTATCTACGTGTTCAAAATTCAATCTAACAATCAATAATAATTAGATTGTTAATTAAAAATTATATTTCAACAATTTGCTTCGATTGGACATAAAAAAATCCTTAATGCACACTAGACAGTTTCTGAGGTATTTTCCGAACTAATATCCTAGGATGCTTCATACATATAGGTATATGGTTCAATTACGCACTAACCGCATATGCGAAAATCATCGGTGTTCACGAACAGTAGGCGGCAACATGGCGGAGGCAGAACGCATGATATTGCCCCGGGGCGGATTCAGTGCGCACAGCGCAAATATTGCTTTAAGATTACAGGAGCGCAGGACCGACGGCGGCACGTATCTAATATCCGTGCTTTCTTCCGAAGTGTCAGTCCCCCGAGAGAAGAACATGCCATCAATCCCCGTTATATGACAATTCGAAGCAAAATTTTTTATATCGTGCAATTTGTGGAAAATATAAAATATATATTTCAACAAAGTATAGATTAAATGAGTCTCGAAAGTTTAAAAAATTTTGCAATAAAGATAGGACACTGAGATTTCATTTCACGATTTTAAATCAGGCTGGCGATGTGGCTCAAAGAAGTGTATTAGTCTACGAACCAAAGAAGATCCGAGTTTAAACCCAACAAAAACAAATACCTAATTGTTTTAAAAACTTATGATCCGATCGTCACCTCTCGGTGGAATAAGGCAACTAATGTCCATTTCTACCATTGCAGATTAACTTTAATCTCGGATTAACTTACTTTTCATCTTTTTCTAATTCTTAGGACAAAAAAGATAGAAAATAAATTAAACCAAAATTAAAGTTAATCTGCATGGGTAGAAATGGACATAATGGACAGTCCTAAGCCCGTTTGGAAAGAAAGAAGGTTACTGAGCAAGACTAGCAACCTATCCACTGTAAAAAAATACCAATTGCTCATCGAACTGATTATTCAGCCTCGCAAGAGGCATACCCCCAAAAAAAATAATTTTGATATACGTGGAAGTCTCTAAATCTTAGAGGATTTTACGCTTATATTAACCTCAAAAGGATTTCTCTGAAATCAAAAGAAAAATAGTATAAACAAGAGTATTTAAGAGAGAAAAAATATTTTTCACTTTATTGAAAGAGGAATATGTGCTGTAAAACAGTAAACTTAGAGTATGAGGTTATAGGAAAAGTCACTTTGAATGTAAAATACTTTTTTTTGAGTGTGATAAATCAGAAATGACAGGACAAGGTTCTATATAAAGAGGAAGAAGAAGAAGAATCTTGTCAAATCACTTATCTATCATCTTTTGAGGCTAACATTTTACTTGAAAATGGAAACTGACCTGAAGCATTCAAACCTATCATAAACTTTGTTCAATATATTAATTTTAAAACGTAACAAGAGAACTTTTAATATTTTGAAATATTTCCAGTTTGTAAATAGCCAAAAATAGAATTTGCGGTAATAAACGCAAGAGCCAAAGAAAAATTGATAAAGATATGTCTGAATCATGTTCGAGATAACTTTTAGTCCTAAACAGACGGCAAGTCCATAATGTCCATAAATGGCATCACACTGGAGTAACGCGAAAATACGGAAATCGGAAATTTTCCGGTCAGGAATAAACGGCCGGCCCGAAATAGAAACTTCACCGTATTATTGATTTCTGTCCTTTGTGTCGCGTGATCGAGAAAATTGCGGGGCAAGGAGGCGCAGCCGGAGGGGTCGTGCCGGAATCGCTGATGCGATTACCCGTCGCTGAGTAATGCACCGCGAGCCCGATGATACAGTAACGTTATTATCATTCTTTCGCTCGCCGCGGAAGCCGGCTGAATATTCATCATTCGCCGAACGTAAAGTGGTATATAATCCACGGTGAAACCGTTTGACTGCGCTTCAATTCTCTTTGCATTTGCGTCTCTTTAACAGAAAGAAGCGTCGCAACGCTAGCAATAATGGGGCGTCGTTATTTATAAGCAAAGGGTGACGCACTTTCAAAATGTCGTCCCGGTTATCAGGCACACACAGGATTTATCAGCAAATTTTACTTGGCATGCTGAAACGCTTGTACACGGTTGAATATTAAAAGATTAATTGTGTATGTAAATGTATTTTAATATACTGACGTTTACAATATAATTTCATATTTTATACGCACAAAAATCGGCGTTAATCTCTCATAATCCACTTATTGATAATTTGTTATTTTTTAATTTGGAGAGTTATTTTGGTAATTTCATATTCCATATGCACAAAATTCGGCGTTAATCTCTCATAGTTCACTTATTGTTAATTTATTATTTTTTAATTTTGACAGTTATTTTAAAAAAGTAATTTAAAAGATTAAAGTATGAAAATATTTCTTAAGTTAAATAAAAATAAATTATATTTTGTAATAATAAAGTAAATACCTAATAATGTAAAGTGTAAATAATAAATTTTGTAGTAAAGTAATTAATATTTTCTTATTTTTAACTACCACGTGTGTTAAAATTATTATAAAAAATGTTCATTATTCATCTTCATTGTTTTCGTAAAATCAACGACACATTGAATAGCAGTAGCGACGTAAGGAATTAAAAATGACTCAAATCAAGTACAATTTGAACATTACGAATTTAACAGTGCAACATATCGAAATGATACACAGTAAAATAATTATTAGTTTATCAGGCAATATTGGACGCACAACGTACAAAATGTATAACTATGCGTTACAGCATGCTGCTAATGATTCGGTAATGCATGTAAACGAGCGGAGCAGAGAAACGTTCGTAACACAAGGCCGATAAACGGCCGGGAGCCGTTAATAAATGTGGAAAGTGTTGATACTAGTACTCAGCGCGACTGCTCGTTCAGCCTCGTTGTAACAGCTCGTCGCGAGAACGCCGGATTAAGCGTCACGAGGCGCAAGGAAGAATGTGAAGGGCGAGAGTGCGGCGATTAAGGTAAGCAGCTCGTTGCACGAAGGAGTCGACGAGGAATAAAAGCGGGCGGTGGTAGGTGGCATTGAATCGGGGAGAAGAAACAAACTCGGGGGTACGAAGGGACGAAGAGGCACACGCGTTGTCTCCCGCGGGATCAGCTTGAGCATTGTCGAGAGGGTTGCCCGCTCCGCTCGCTCGTCGCTGGAGGCCGCCACCGTTTGCCGACCCTCCCTCGGGTTACATTCACCCTTCCTCCTACGCCCATCGCCCCTCGCCACCCTTGTCCATTCCTCCCGCCGAAGGAGAAGCGGGACAGGACAAGGAAGGGAAGAGAGGAGGAGGAAGGGAAGGGGGACGGCAGGGGATGCGGTGGTAGGTAGCTCGGGACTGTCACTCGGTGATGGATGATTCTACCCCAACGCGATCAATTCGCCTAACCCCACGGCGCACATGCCTCGAGGGTGAAGCTTACCCTCGTGCGCCGCTCGTAGCTACGGGAATCGCGATGCCTCCTCTCAATCTAGCGAGAAGGTGCATTCCTCTCTCTCTCTCTCTCTCTCTCTCTCTCTCTCTCTCTCTCTCTCTCTCTCTCTCTCTCTCTCTTTCTCTCGCGAGCACTCGAATTGGCGGAGAGGGATCATTTCGTCCCTCACGCGAAATCGATGGCAGCTATGACTCGAGACGCCGGATCGGTATAACATTCCTACGTTCTTGGATTCTGGTTAAGAATCCAATAAGAAGACTCCGGTTACGGCAGAGAGAATAAAAACACTATGCCTACTAGGAAAAGATTTAATCATAGTTACATAAAAAATATTAAGGCCTCTTCCTTAAAAATCTGTTATTATCCCTGCATTCTAGGTGTAAAAGTCTATTTTATATTTAGATGATTTACACTCCGAACCAAAAGTTTGGATACATCGGTACATTTATATATATTTTATTTTATTGTCTTTACCGGAAACCTAACCTAACCTACTCTAGCCTAATAGCTCAAAAAGGGAGTTTTTATTAGTAACGAATCAGTAAATTCATTATATGCAATAATATCTATCAAAAGTCGCGGCTTAATAATAAAGAGATACACAAGAGTTTGTAAAAGTTGACTATTTTCCTCAATAAGATATTGAGTCACAACTTCAGATTACTCAAGATTACTTTGGTTTTCTGTTATTCTCTTATTTTGTAATACATTGTTAGTAGTTTCTATGAGTTTCAATAGATAGTATACATATCATATTATTTTGTTAAATAGACATCTTTTATTTTGACAAATTTAAATGATACATTATTATTATTATTATTATTATTATTATTATGTATATATTAATAAAGATGTGAATTAATGTAAAACTGTATTTATTAGATATCGTGAGAAAAATAGCTATTCCTTGTATTTTAATTGTGCGTTGAAACCTTGCAAAGGTATGCATACATTCCCAGCCAAAAGTTTGGATACAATAATAACATTTAATAATAAATACATATTGTGAACAATGTCTCAACATCACTCACAACTCTGTTTTCAAAGCTTTAATAAATAATCCTGTTCTGAACAGACAAAATGGGTAAGGAAGTTAGTATTGAAAAACGAAATGCTATAATAAAGGTTATTTTTATCGACAAATAGTAAGAAAAATGAAAGTCTCGCTGAAATTTGCTTGTGCTTTTACTACTGTATCCAAACTATTGGTCGAGAGTATATATTCGCAAGATTTCAACGCAATTAAAATACATTAAATAATGTAAAATACATCATTGATAAGAAAAAGAAAGAGCTATTTTTCTCACGATACTTAATAAATACAATTCTACATTCATTCACATTTTAAAAAAATATATACCTTGTAATAATAACTGATGTACCATTTAAATTTATCAAGATGGAAGACGCCTATTTAACAAAAATAAAGAAAATCGGTATAATTAAATTATCTTGAGCGGTACGGCGCGCTCAAGATAAAAGACGACTTTTTATCTGCAGTAAACGGCGACGCCGTTTAAGAGCGGCCGCTTATCGTACGTACGTCGGTGAAATTTGTAGACGAGCCACTAAAAACGTTAACGACCGCCGCCGCCGTGCTCCTCCCCGCGCTCCGCGCCGAGGACAAGAGACTTGGCCTCTCGTTACTTCCTGCTATCCGTTCCGGCTCTCGCGCGAGCACGTCTCGTCGTCTGGTTTCGTCTAATTTGCATAGTAATTTTAATCAACGTTACCGCAAACTGCGATACATTGGCGCAGCTACGCGCTGCACACGTGTGCATGCCCTCGTCGCAGATAAAGCAAACAGGCAGACAGGTCGGTTTGCGTATCCCGGTGGAGAGATTCACAGCTCTCTCTCGCGCGAGCGTAGATTCTCGTCATTCTGTAATTACTCTCCTCTAGCGCGGCGCGCGGCCACGTCAATTCAAATTGCTCTCGAATTACTGGGCACTAAGAGCGAGCTTTTCACGTGTGCGTCAAACGGAAGAGGGAAGGGATGCTAGAAGAGTGGATAAATGAACGATGGCGCGAGCGCGGGGAGAGCTCGGATTAGGGAGCTTGGCGAAGAGAGAGAGAGAGAGTTTCTTGCGACTCGCGTAACAAGCCTGAGGATTACCCGCCGCGCGTTTCCGAATGCATCGCCCGGCCCGGCTGATAACACGCGCGCCCCGCAATCTCTAAAAGACCCAGAAATGGTCCTCCGGATTATCCGCGCCGCGGCGAAAGATAATGGCGCTTATCGCGGACGAGGGAAGGTGGAGGAAAATTGCCGTGGAGAAGGAAAAAAAAAACAAGCAGCGACGGCGATATTGTCGAGGCAACATCGTTCACGGCTGCGTTTACAGCCTCGCATTTATAACGGGATTTGCCGAGGAAGATTGTCGCGTGCCATTGTACGCCGGTTGAGTACGGTGAGAACTTTGTTATTAATAACCGCCGTTAAGTCGGTTAAAAAGACATCCTCCGTCTCCCGCGCAGTCGAAATGCAAATGAACTCGGCGCGCTGGCAGTTTGTGAAGTTTCACACGTAAAAAGGTGTATTTGTGTCAGTCTGTGAATGGATAATGTATTAAATAATAATAATATGGAATTTAGTAAACGTAAAATATAATGTACTGGTTATGTAAATGTAAACCATAAATAAGAACCGTACACTGAGAGAAAAAATATAGTTACTTTTAGCCTCAATCTCAATAATTTTATAATATTTCTAACAATAAACATGATAAACAATAAATATGATTAACTTAACTATGCATCATTATGTTAATCATAATTATTGTTAGAAATATTATGAAATTGAGGCCAAAAATAACTATATTTTTCTCTCTCAGTGTACTTTTTTTATATTGATATTTTATATACATATTAAAATCAAATTAATTAAGTTGTACTTTTATCATTAATATCTGCAAATATTGAAGATAGTTGTAATATAAAAAATATTTCTTAGATATAATGCAAAGAAAGAAAGAAATAAATTATTTCTGATATTATTCGTAATCTCATCATAAATCATCTCATAAATATCAATCTCATTTTATTGCTATATTGTTAAAAAACATTTTTCTGCTGTAACAAAAATAAATAGATATGAATCTCAATGTGCTGCTACTCATATTGCTAAAAAACTTCTTTTAATAATGTAAAAGAAAAAATATATAGAATTTTTCCTGGCTGTAACAAAAATTCGAGATTGAAGCGACGCGCTTTGACCAGTATTTAAATTCAAATTGCCCAACCAGGAACAACCGAGATTACCCGTTAGACAAACTCAAATTCCAAGGTTTGAATACTTATGTATCACCGTCCTTTTACATTGTCACTCGCGAAAAGGAATTCCTCGACCGCTAACTAGCGCTAATGCATGGCAACTAAAAAATGCTGCCACGTCACCCAGCACGAAATGTCACTCAGTAAAGAAGACATCTACTCTGAGGTCTGAAAGCTACCGATAATCTTGTCCATTTTCATCCTCCAACCGACAACTCAATTGTCAGTAAAGTCAGTATTATCGACACCGAAAAAGCATTTTACTGATTGCCGTGTCATTGTTCAGGCGTACACGAAAAAGCGTTCCATTATGCCCATTTTTACCAATGTAGACTAATTCTTGGAACAAATTTCTCTAATATTTATTTCTACCAATCCAGATAAACTTTAATCTTTAACTTATTTTCTATCTTTTTTGTCCTAAGAATTAGAAAAAGATGAAAACTAATTGTAAGTTAAATCAAGATTAAAGTTCTACATTGAAATGGACATTGTAGTCTCTATTCAATTCCAAGAACTCTCTTCGCGACATTATCATGAGTTGAACACCCGTTCAATTTATCCCGTCGAGTTTATCGAAATGTCTACTCACCGGAGAAGAGACGTACGTGTTACGGTGGTGCCGCTCTCGATTACCGCACTCCCTCAGGTGTCCTCCCGATAGTGTTATCTAGCGTGTAGTCCAGAGCTCCTTCGGGAAACTATCTTCGTCACTCGCACAACTGCAGCGCGCACAATCGGAGCACAAAAGAGAGAGAAAGAGAGCGTATGTGTGCAAAGGGGTGAGTGAGAAAGAAAGAAAAGGNTAGCGGGGACTAACTCGGGGACTAAATCGGTCGACCGGCGTTCGGCGTAGGTGTCGGGTAACGGTTAACGGATTAACCTTGAAAAGGGAATCCGGCGATGATGAGCGTACGGTAGCGAGGCTGTTTTGGGTGGCGCGTATAGCAATACGGCGGGAGAGAACCGCGGCGCGACACACCGGGGACGCCTCCCCGTGACTACCGCGCGAAGCAGAGAAATCGATAGAATAGCCCTGCTGGCACATGCGTGCATCGCGGTCCTTCCTCATCCCCTCTCGTTCAGAGGGAGAAACCGGCGAGAAGGATGATGACGCCGAGGCGGCGGCGGAGGAGAAGGAGGAGGAGGAGGAGGAGGGGGTGGCCGCCGAGGGGTAGCGCGAGTGCAGGAAACGGAAGAAGAGGAAGACGCAAGCGGCAGAGGGTTGTAGACGTCGCCGGGGCCAAAGTAATGGGAATTTCTTTCTCGCGCGTTCGCCGCCGCTCCGCGTGTACCTCTTCTTCCTCCTTCGCTGTACGTCGGCGAGCTTTTTTCCGGGGTCCGCGTCCCGCCTTCGCACGTTTCTCCAGTCGACCCTATACGGGGAACGCGCGTCTGTCTTTCTCTCTCTCTCTTTCAGAAAGGTGTATTACAATCGTTCACGCGAAGAGCGCATCGTTTTAGAGATGATGTTTTTTTTAGAGATCTTACGAAAATGTTCCGGAATAATGTAAAACTCGAAAACCGGTTTCAGCATTCGATGGTATTGGATAAAGTTGTAATTGGGGTGGCAATAAATTGGCGTCTCAAAGAGACTTGTATTTTAATCCTTTTTGCTGCGTTCAAATTTAAGACATGAGCATTCACATGAGTGCGAGGAGAGGATAAAAATATTATTTACTCACAATATTAATATAATATAAATATTAATTATTCACAAAAGATCATAAAAGTTTCTACATTAATTTGTTAGTATCAATTTTTATACATTTATAAATAGAATAATTGAATTTTATTTATTAATTTTTGCTTTAAATAGTTGAAAATAATTAGTTATTTATTTTAATTAATAAATATAATAAACTAAAATAAATAAACACTGCTTTTAGAGCCAGAGCTGGTTGCTCTCATTTTAATAACAAATTAATATATCTTACAAACGTTTCGATACATTGGTTTCGGCCATCTTCGGTGTATAACCAATGTGCCGAAACGTTTGTAGGATATATTAATTTGTTATTAAAATAAGAGCAACCACCAATCTTCTCTGGCTCTAAAAGCGGTGTTTATTTATTTTATTTCATTATATTTATTATAAAAGAGTCTGCTATTGCAATTCGATGTTAACTATCAAATATTAAACAATTCGATATTAAACTAATAAATTGTTTAATTAATAATTTGATAAATTAAAATAATTAAAGAAGGTAGCATTGAAATTGAAAAATTTTAGATGTAATAATTTAGAAAAATTTAGAAGTGTAATAATAATAAATAGTATAAAGTGTAATAAAATAAGCTCTCTGGAGTGTTGTATACATTTCACGTGCGCGCAACGAAGGGTTAATACTAAAAAATTAATTGTTCAATATATTACACAGTCTTCCATTTCATTTTAGATATAACATATACAGGGTGTCCCAGAATTGTCGCGCCAATTTTCGTGAGCAGGTAGAGCGGACCAAACTGAGTCGAAAATTCCTTTACCATTTTGCAATTTTCGCAATAATTAACGAGATATTAATTGTTAAAAATCGCCGTATTAGGCCGGCCCTCCGCCAAATACAAGCACGCGGCGAGATACGACCGCCCAGCGTCATTGTTACCAAGACCGCGAGTTGTTTTCAAAAATGGCAAAAAATAGGGGGACAATCAAAACCGTCGCTTTTAGGCATTGCCGCGTGTAGTAAACAACTCCTCGCGATCTTGGGAACAATGACGCTGGGCGGTCGTATCTCGCCGCGCGCTTGTATTCGGCGGAGGGCCGGCCTAATACGGAGGTTTTTAACAATTAATATTGCGTTAAC
>JAJVSH010000154.1:122811-137227 GCA_021460005.1 Tetramorium alpestre | reverse complement strand
CTTGAAACTTTTGAAAATATTTTTTAATGCACACAAACACGTATATGTGTATGTAAAACAGATTTGTGCAGTGCAGGCAACTTCTCAGTATCGCTTCACCTTTCGACCAATACAGACGTGTCTAACAGTAGAAATATGCCTCGCAAAGGTGATAAATCTGGTAATTTATGAAGCTATTATCCCATATTATAGAAATTATAGGCATTGTAATTGGACAACAGAGCAAGATTTGCCGAATCTCATAATGAGAAACGACTATTGAGTACACACCGTCGTACTTTAGAAAGTACTAAAGAGGCTCGTACAGCTAGAAGAATGGAGAAAACAGTACTACAAGACTTTTTCGAAGAAGAAGAAAGTTTAATATATGGGGCCGAAATAGCAGAATAAACGTTCAAGTCGATTTTTTAGCGGTAAGTATCATGAAACGTTATCTAAAACTTTAAACGCGTTTTTCTCGAAACCATGTTTTTCAAGTTGGCGGGCGTGATAACTTGAGAACTAATAAACCGATCAACTTCGTCCAAGTTTTGTTCAATTCGTTATAAATTTCTCTAGGTACTATACCTCAAATTTGATTTTTATTGCATTTATTTATAACATTTTTTGATCAATATATGATCAAATTTATGTCAAAAAATAAAATTTTTTTTTTTAAACGCTATAATTTTTTTAATTTATTATTTTTTCTTTATTCGGGAGGTATAGTACCAGCGGAAAATATCTAACTTTAAGAAAATATTTCGTTTTTTGCTTTCAGATAACCGGAAGGAACGTTACAACACCCGCCAATAGACGGGAAATCGCAGAGAGGGGTCCAGATTATTTATTATATATTAAAATTAAATAAAGCAAATTGAAAATAACTAAAATTTTTTGATACCTTAAGAATGCCTCTTTTTATTCCAAAAAGGCTTATACGGCTATCATTAAGTTTTCTAGAAAAAAATTCTTAAAAATCGCTTATTTTTTGGCCTGTTACACTAGAATCGCCCCTTAATCAATGATAAAATTCCTAATTCATCACAGGTGATTGTTGTAAATTCAAACATGATTTACTTTTTTAAAGTCTTTAGAAATTATTAGAACCTGTTACAACTAAACTCGAAAGAAATTTTTTTATAGAAGAATATAGAAAGAATTTATACCTAAAAAGGCTTAAAATTAATGACATAAATGCGATTCTTTTTGAACTCTGAAAAATGTTTTTAGAACAGAAATAGGATAAAAGAAGAATTCATTTCATCATTCGGGGATTTAAAGAGAATAGGTATCTTTTAAATTCTCTGTGCTATTTAGATTGTCATCGATTTTCGCAAATATGCGCGATATGCGACAGATAAATTATGCATACCTTAATGGGATAGAAAATCGTCAATTAAAAAAAATAATTTTTTAAATTCTTATATTTAACATAATTTGTTTCAAATAAATTCAAAAGAAATTCTTTCAAAACGAATTCTATAGAAGAGTATTGAAGAATTTCTTTTACATTAAAAAAAGAAATTAATATTAGTGACATAAAAACGAATTATTTGTAAACTCTTAAGAATGTTAGAAAACATTATTTAAAGTCCTTAATAATCTATTAAGGACCTATCAAGGTCCTTAGTGATAAGCATTGATTAATGCTTGTCACTAAGGGACCTTAAATAGTGTTTTTTATTATTTAGATAAAGTGAACGACACACATTTTATATCTTGAGAATGTCTTTGAAATAGAAATTAAATGGAAAAAGTATATAACATTTTTCATCATTCAGGAATTCAAAGAAACTGCCTTTTAGATACTCTGTACTATCTCGGTTTCCTTATGTTTAATAAATCTACGACATTTTCTTCTATTTTTGCATCAGACTATTTTTGTTTTGTCGCTTGACTGCATTTCGTAAGATGCGTTCCTGGCTGCACTTCGACAATGGAAGAGTGTCCTCAACAGGTATACCTAAATTTAAGCCGCTGTAAATGTGGATCGTATGAAGTGGCTTAGCGAAGTGGCAAATTTCATTAAAGTGGAAAATTGCAAGTAAGCGAACGTCGATATAGGTCGTCCGTTGCTGCGCTGCTCGCTGATAGCGAGCAATTAGGGCATGCGATAAGGTATAATATCGCGCGCTCTAGTCTTGCCGCGCGCTATTATCAATATAGCAAAATTAACGATAAAATTCGCACCGGGCAAAAAAATTTATTTACATCTTATTTTTCGTTTTCGGTCGCGCCGTGACGTCACTTTCCCCTTTCCAGGAACGGGAAGTTAATTTATCGATTGCACGGGTAACAGGCTTAATCGAGCTTCTCGTTTACCTTCAATACACGCCCGAGGCGTGTAAACATTCTACCGCCTCGCAAAGTTGTAAGTCATACTATGCTGTTGCACGTGGAAACGCTCACTGTCGTAACAGATGATAATGAAACACAATGGCCGCGCAAATCGCTTTATTGATTATCTCACACGAGTCATTACGAGCGACAATTATTGCAAGGTAATTTCACTGCAATTAAAAAGTAATTTCTAAAATTAATATTGCAGGCATTTGTAAAATTCAAGTTTTTCAAGGTTTTTTAATTAATCTATAATATTTGTCAATGATTTTTTTATAATGGAATTTTTAAATGACTTTGTTATTCCCGGAAAAATCTTTATCGCGTGTACATTGAAATGCGTATACGCAAAGTGATCATTTATTATTTTTTCTCGTAAGCATTGTACGACAAGCGACACGGTCGTATTACGTATCGAGTAGCGTGTGTTGGCTGGAGGGTGATGATCGGTAGACGATGTTCTAGACAGTTTTATAGCGACGCCAGAAAATAATCCACGATCCGGGATCGTCTCCTCTAGACTGTTTGTTATTCCAGCCTTGTCGAGGAGAGACAGAACCATGAAAAAAGAAACGCGAGACCCTTGCCCCCATAGCATGATTTTAGATTGTAAAAATGGCTCGTTAAACCGTCAACTTCAACATCCGGATGGTACTTTTTTCAATATAGTTTTATTTTAGAATTCTCTCTGATTTTTAATCAGTTTCAATGAAAATGATGGATTTAAATTAGCTTATTTCATTGCACTGATATGTAAGAAAAAATTTTCGTTTTTATGTAAGTGTGAAAAAGATAGCAAACTAAAGTTATAAATGTATTGCCGGAATAATTACAACAACTAGTTTTGGTCTTGCGGTTAAGAAAATTCTGAGCAAAGCAGAAAATATCGTTTTCCAGAGAAAATGTATTTTCCTAAGAATCGCTATTGTACATTATTTACCAGAGAAACTTTGAACGACGTTAAAAGTTTCCAGCGAAGACTTTGAAAGGATTTATTTAAAAAGTATAAAGTGTTGCTGTGTGCAATATAATTTCCAGATGAAAGCATCATTCGATTCCTAACGAGAAGAGATCGAAAAAGATTTCTGGTTTGCTTGAAGAAGAGAGAACAAAAAGGAAAGCTGTGAGTGAAAGAGTAAAAAAAGGAGAAAAATTGAGTATCGATTTTATTATGCTATCAAGACCAAAGTCACAGCAGAAGGTATTAACGAAGCCGCATGTTTTGATACATGAGGGCGACGTAATTTTTAATTACAGAGAAGAACTGCGGCTTTACTCACAACTTTTAGCCTTTCCTCTCAGTCTTGTATTCAAGTTGGATGCGAGTGCTCGTATTATGTATGTTTACTTTGTATGAATATTTTGCATATGCACGATTCCGGATGTATGTGTTCCGTGCGATTCTTTGTCGTCGAGAAATGCACATTTCTTATTTTCTTATCATTTCTTCATATTTACTTACTGATAAAATATGAATATTTAAATATAAGATATTATTGAAAATGATTTAAAATCAGCTCAAATGTCTTTATGTGATAGGTGTAGTTTTATTATTTATTAAATAATATTTTGAACGATGTTGAAAGTTACCAGCGGAGACTTTAAAGGAATTTATTTTAAAAGTATAAAGTGTTGCTGTGTGCAATATAAGAAGAAATCAGAAAAGAATTTGGTTTAATATGCATTAATAATCACAATTGTCTCTCAAGGCTTTATTATTACTTTAATATTAATTTCATATTACGAGTTGCTTATTTAAATAAGATATCTTTTATTTTTACAATTATCGCAAAATACAATTCCAGCAATAAATCAATTTTGAAACAATTTTCGCGATTCATTAATTTCATTATTTTCATTAAAATCTTTATGAATTTAATTAAAGTTTATATGAGAATATTGAGACAATTTAAAAGATAAGTTAGATCAATACCAAAATTATGAAATAAACTTGTTGTTGTTGTTAGTCTCTTAAAAATTAATATATTCTCATTTATATGTATCAGAAAATTATTAAAACGTATCCTCAAATATACGATGAAATAATTTTTAAATAATGCTATTAAATTAAATTAAAAAATATATAAAAAAACTGTCAATATTAAAATTAAATTAAAACGTGGTGGAAAACAATAGAGAGCAATGCAGGTATTTTGATATATGTATAAACGTAGTTTGAATATATACGCTTTCTCGCGTTTCTTCAATTAAATGAATTGTTTTAGTGATTAAATATATATTTAAATTATGCATCAATATCTACATTGATTCTCACTGCCTTATTTTCCATTTTTCATATTTTAATTTGACGTTATTAAATTTACTTAAAATATTATTAATATTCCATCAAAATTAAACATTGTAAAAGTATTTTCATCGCATCGATTGAAAATCGGAATAAAATCATTTTGCAAATAATCTTCTAATTATCTGCAAATAAAATGCGCAGCGCAATTTCTCCTTCAGTCTTAAATTCCGTGTTAATAATTCCGCGGCGCAAACGCTGAGGATCTACGTACGTAGGATGAAAAATCTCGTCTTCATTTTGTCCTCCAATTCGTATTCGTTTTAATGTCGACATGTCGCCGCCTTGAAAGTTCACAGCTGCCGTTGCAACGTTTGAGAAGGGGGAAGTCTTCGTAGGGCAACGTCGGATTAAAGGATTAAAGGACACGTGGCGCTCTGACGTCCCGCGCTTTGCGCTACTTTCTCAACGTTTCGCGATACGAGCAACGTTTCACAAATAGGCGCTTCTTTTCTATCACACGATCATTCCCTCATCTGACGATCCCTCTTTTCCTCATATTTCTCATTCACGCCCTCGTTTTACCCCTCTCATCTCGCTCGCACCTCTTTTCTACCTTCTTCCTTCTGTAACCTCGCTCATATTTTTCCCCCTTTTCAGGACGTAATCCACGAAGCTTCATTTATTCTCCTTTGAAGCTGTTTTCTTCGAATCGCTCTTCTGCAGTTCGCATGAGCATTAAATGTCATCCGTGTGAAATGGGATCGCTGCATCCTTTTCGAGAAACTCGCGTACGCTGCAATATCACATGACTTCACCGCGCGCGGTCCGTTTGACAGACGAAAAATCGGGAATGCGAGATGAAAGAAAATCAGAGAAAATTGAGTCGGCGGGGAAAAATGTGTCATTTAAACTTCTCTGTCAATCGAATATTTTGTAACAATTATGCGCAACGTGATAAAACTCTATCTTTTCATCAAAATTTATAGATTAATAAATATCCTTTTATAAATAGGGGAAGACGGGGCCTTTAAGGTTTGGAGTTAAATAAAAAGATTAATTTTAATCACAGAAATCAGGAACTTCTATTAGAAACTTAATCAGTCTTTACTCTAATAGAATTTAATCAGACATAAAAAAAAACTTAAATTCTTTCTTATAGAATAATCAAATAACAAAATAATATTTCAATAATAATAGCAATACATTAGACCATACATAATCGTTGGTTATACCGTTTAATAGAGCAAAGTTTCAACTTTAAGAATCCGTTTTGCAAATTGCTGTACGATAATTTTTAACGGAAATATGAGCAATTAAAGATAAATTGCCTATTTTAACTATTTTTTTCTTTAACCCTTGATAACTCGAAAATAGGAAAGCACAGAGAAATTTTATCAGAGGAAAGAATTGTAGAGAAAACTTTATTTTTTCACATGGAATAGTTAAAAAGTTTCTCAGATTTTTTATAAACTATTTACAATAATTAAGGAAATACTTGACACTTCTTAAAAAAATAAGCAAAATTCAAGCAACTGTAACTTTGTCAAAAGTTTTCGAAATCTAAATTTAAAACAAGGATTTTAAAGCTTAAAGTTTTCACTTTCGATCAATTTGTATGATATTTAAGTTCTTAAATTTTGCTAATTTTTACATTTATAACCAAAAATGATGAACTGTAGGGCTATTCTGTAACTCATAACGACAGTTTCGTTATACTGTCGTTGCGCATCTTTTTTACTATGTAAAAAAGCAACAATATTATAACGATAACGAAATTGTCGTTATGAATTACAGAATAGCCCTACTGTACAAAATGAAAAATTATCTTGTCACTTTTAGGCGTGTCACAAGCACAAGAAACAATTTGAAAAAACGTTCAACTTGTGAAAAATTGAAGTTTTCTTACAATTCTTTTCTCCGATAAAATTTCTCTATGTTTTCTTATTTCTGAGTTATTAAGGGTTAAAGAAAAAATGGTTAAAATAGACATTTTCATTTTGATTACTCATAACTCCGTTAAAAATTATCGTATAGCAATTTGTAAAATGGATTCTTAAAGTTGAAACTTTACTGTAACAAATAGTATAATCGACGATTATGTATGTTGTAATGTATTGCTATTGTTGTTGAAATATTATTTTTGAGAAAATTTTATTTTAATGAGGTGCCTAATAATTTTGTCGATGGCTGTATATTCAAGTATTTAATAAAACGATGCTAATTATATTAAATTCTTTTAAATTCNCCTTCATAAAAATATAATATTATATAACTTAAGTCTCAATGTCATTTTAATATTATAAAAAAGAAACTCGTGTGTAAATTGCAACATGGATTCGTACTTTCGTCCTTAGATAAGTCATGGGTGGCGATGCGGTTACTTTTAATCTAATGAATGCAAATGAGAGCCGATATTGTATGCGTGGTCTCGGTGTTACGGAAATTTGAGTTTCGATATACATAACAGAGTTCTCTCTGCCTCTCCTTCTGCGAACTACGACTCGTCCCACGGGAGAGGGTGCTCGCCGCCAAAGCAGTATGCCAAATCGAATGTGACGTTATAATGGAAGCGGCATTAGTGGTTTTACCCGGTAGCTTCGAAACGAGAATTACGATGGAGAATGTCGTCGTTGCCTTAAAATCATGTGTATACTATCTTCCTCTCTCTATAAAATTGCCTTAACCGTAGCGAAAAAACACGCTCGAATTATTGATCAAACGATGGCTGGGAAATGAACGTGTACGATGCGATAACGATAATAATTATTATACTGGACAGAGAACAAATGACATGTAATGAATGATTATTCATGGAACGATAAAAGCTTGGAATGAGCTAAATCGTACGTGTTACAAGTTACAAATGATAAAAGGTACGTAATTGTATCTATGATGATTATCCCCATTGTTGTAAATTTAATTTACGTTCTGATTTTAATTTCAATTTTGACGAGAGAGGAAGAGTAAAACGTAACATATTCCATCATAACGGAAGTATTGTAAATTGATTTGAGGTTGAAATATTTCCGGACTTTTCTGATAATCTGGTATACATATACCAGATGTAACTGTCAATTATACTTTTGAAACGCTGACATCTTTTTTAGCCAGTTGTTTAATTCTTATCAAATTTGGAGAAAGTATTAAGGATGAAAGTTTCATTTGGTGTCACTGGTGATAATTGTGAGTGTCATTGGTATTTTATCAGGTTTCAAAATAAAAAAAATTGAAAATTGTAAATGTGATTGCGCTCCCAGATAATACAGAGAATTCAAAATGAATTATGAAATAAATTCTTATTTCATGCCATTTCTGTTTTAAAAACATTCTTAAGAATTCAAAAAGAGTCACTTTTATATCACCGACTCTTAGCCTTTTTTTGAATACAAAAAGAATTCTTTTTACAAAATTCTCTTCTATGAAATTCTTTTTGAAAAGGTTCCTTTTGAGTTTATTTGGAATTGTATTAATTAATAATTTAAAAAAGTAAATCCTTTTTAAGGAAATTTGAGTCATCATTGAGGAAGTTTGATTTCATAACGATCATCTGTGCAATTTAGATATGCACAGTTTTCATTTGTTCCCATCTTTATGGAAAGCAGGTGATCGTTGGCAAACCCTTGGCGCGATAAAGCTCCACAAGATAAACGTTCCTCTATACCGCCAGCGGAGCACGCGATTGTCCGTAGATTCGACTACGCAACAAGAGCTGCTCGAAACGGAAAGGTCAAATTAAGGCAACAGTTTTGCCGTTATAAAGCCCTGGCGCGCGTTAGCGAAAACCCCCGGCATTTCTTTGGACCCCTCGCGTGTAATTGGTCGCCGCGGGGGTCGAAGTCACTCTCCGCTATCCGTTCCGTACGTTTCGGTGGTTGTTGGAGCGCAGCAAGCGGAGCAACCGCCGGCAGCCCGCAATCATGTTTCGAATCTGCTCCTCGAGAGATCGAAGGATCATACGTATATACGTCCGTCCCTTATGTGACGTCACAAACGACGCGAATCGCTCTCGACAGAACGATCGGAGGGTAATCTCATGTGCGTGCCTGCGAGCAATCGCGAATCAAAGAAAATAATCGGATTAACTCAAGGGCGGAATAGCGCAAGCGATTTAATCCACGAACTCGGGATGAAATTTCTGTTGCTTTCGCCCATCCGATTGTCCGCGCGAATTCGGTTTTTCGCGATCGACGAGAACTCATTCAAAATACGAAGTGCGTCGATAATCGAATAAGAGAAAGCGATTTCTTGTAAAATTAGTTTATCTGTATATAATTTATATTAATCTATATTATATAAGATTACAATAATCTATATATTAAGATTTTTGTCTTTGATCTCAAGAAAATTAATGTAAAGTCAGATAATGTACAGATAATGTAAAGTCGATTAATGTAAAAAAAAAAAAACACGAAGAATTAGGTTTAGAAATTTTATTGCATTTTGTGGATTGCTTTGGTGGATTTTGTAAAATTCCATATTTAAAAATTAATATATAATACTAATGATCGATTTCTTACATTATTTTACATCTAAAGGTATTAAGATAAAATTATTGGAAAGTAAATACTTTATGAGATATTTCATATTTTATATTAAAAAGATTCATGACAAAATTTAAAATATTTCGAAAAAACTTAACGAAAATATACTTAATTATAGTGTTTTGGAAAGCTCTCGAGAGCTACAACAATATGCAATGAAAAATAGAGAGAGTTTTATTTAAGAAGTTGAAGGTGATCTCGAAAAAGTCAGGTCCATATTTTCATCATATGATTCCCTCGAAAACATGCAACTTTTGTCTAAAACATTTTTGTTTGCTAGGCTCAGTTTTCGAGATAGATACTTGGCTGGATACTTAAAAATCGGACACCCTGATAATAGAAGGTCTACCTGCCTCTTTATATGTTCTATACATTCCTAAACCTTTTGACCGATGTGACCAAATTTTGCACAGTTGTCCTTTAGGATCCTGCAAAAAACTACCTACTACCTGAAAAACTATCTAGGCTACCTGGACTCCACACTTCCTTTTTTCAATTTCATTCCCTTGACACTTTGTGATAATAACTCTCAAACTCTTTGACAGAGCTCTGAACAAATTTCGTATAGTTACTCCCTAGGACATTGCGGAAAATGCGGAAAATAGGCTACCATGAAATCTGGACAACCCACACTCATCCCTTCCAATTTCATTCTCTTGACATTTTGCGAAAATTTACCCGAACAACACCAGGTATTTTAAGCTAGTAGACATAACAAAATTTTGTTTCAAATCCCGACGGACTTTGCTTCAGCAGAAATTTAGTTTCAGACGTTGCACCGTGATAAATTGAAAGATATTGTAGGCGGTACATCCAGCAAATCCCGGAACGGTGGCGCGCAAGAATAAAAAGTGCGTCACGGAATTCAATGCACAGTGCACTCGTTTCAGCAACAGGTAAAAAATGTGGTTATGAAAAATTCTTCATCGCGGCCAGGCGTAATCCGCTTTGCCGCGCGCTCGCGTGGCCTGAAGGATCTTTCTTGAAAAATCTCATGGAGATTTGGCTGGTCGTCGCAGTTACGAGCCCACCGGGTGAATACCCGGCGGGGTTCGTGTCTGCGTCTCCGGCGCGTCTCGCGGCCCGCGTTGTTCCGATCCTCGAGCCGTCGGGGCGTCGATATAACCTCTTTCCCGGTTGGAGTACGACGTCAGTGTCAGCCGTGAGAGTGACAGCCAGAAGCGCGGGAAGAAAAAAAAGCCTTAGCCTCGCCGACGTATCACGACGCCCCGGCATTGTCGAGAGGCGTCGGTTCCCGTCTCTCCCCAGCGCGCGCCGCGGCGGGCCCCTCTTTTCCCATTGACAACTCGAACACAGGGACCAAGTGTCGACGGTGGACCGGGGTGCGCGCCGATTCGAATCTCGTCCTCGAACGCGGACTCCATTCACGCCGGCATAATGGCCGCGGTAGAACGAGGAAGGGGAGCCGGAGGGGGAGAGATAGATAGAAGCTTGCGCGCGCGCGTGTTCGTCGTGACAAGCGGATTCGCGTGTGAGCGCCTGTATCCTGTGGGACAGAACGCTCTCCGGCCCTCCACCAGGCTCTATGAGAGCGAGCTCTCCGATGCTCTAGCGGGCGACGCCCGTCGCGTTGACGCGTAAGCGGAAATACACGTCGATATTCCTCCTCTAGCCTTCCCCTTCCCCTCGCCCCTGTCCACGTCCCATTCCGCCCAACTCTCCATTAGCGGCCACAATAGCGCGCCACCGAATATTATATGCGCGGAACGCCTCGTTCGTTTTCGAGATACACTCGGCTGTCGAGCCGACGCGATGGCGCGGTCGCGTTTATTTTGCCATACTGGACCATTGTTCATATGTCACGGACGAGCCGCTCTCGTGTCGCGTAACACGCGTAATTTTCGCGCGTGTGCGCTCGCGAAATTTACTCGATTGCATTGCCGTGTCGTTTCTGCAAGTGCTTATTTAAAATAGACGTGACATATTTTTAAGGCAGCTCTACACAGTTAATATTTGATATTGCGCAATATTATTGAGCTTGTAGGGATTATGTTAAAGATTTGTGCAATATATTGCAATATATGTTGATCAAAAATTGTTGAAATATATTGTACGATCCACGAAATATTAAATCGTGTATAAAAGGATCTTTACATGATCAATATTATTGTACAATATACGATATTGCACAATATTATTGAGCATGTAAGGATTATATTGAAGGTTCATGCAATATATTGTATTAACAAAAAATTGTTGAAATATATATATTAAGCAACTCGCGAAATATTAAATCATCATGCAGAGAATCCTACATAATCAATATCATTGAACAATACATGATATTGCATAATATTGTTAAACATGCAGGGATTATGTTAAAGGTGAAGATCATATATTGTATTAATAAATAATTATTGAAATGTATTGTGCAATCTGCAAAAAATTGGATTGACTATAAAGAGATCCTTACAATGATCCTTAATCAATGTTATTAAACAATATTTAATATTGTACAATATTATTATCCTTAATCAATGTTATTAAACAATATTTAATATTGTACAATATTATTACTATTAAAGATTTGTGCAATATATTGTGTCTTTGTGTAATGTCTGTAAAAAGTTTGTTGGAATATATTGCGCAATCCACGAAATATTGGACATCTATACAATATTGCGTAATAGTATAGTTATAAATTGCGTAATAGTAATAGATAACTCTACAAACGGGCCAATATTTCGCGAGTTACATAATATATTTCAACAAACTTTTCATCTCACATAATACATTGCATAGACCTTCAATATAATTTTTTCAATATAATACGATCAATATTGTGCAATTATTACACAATAATTGCATCAATTATTGTACAATTATTATACAATAATTGTATTAATTATTGTACAATATTATTATATAAATATTATTGTACAATACTACTGACCGCGGCGTGTAGGGACCGTTTTATGAAAACATTCTGTCATTTACTTTTTTTATAAAATTTATCATCGCGTGATTTTTATTTTTAACAGCGAGGAGAAATAATTTTGTCATCGTACATAAATTACATTCTTGTGTTCATTGCGCACGCAGTTTTGACACTTGAAAGTCATCGACGGATGATGTATTATCCGGTAAGCGCGCGAGGATTAAAACCAGTTTCCCCAGTTTGATTAATCGTTGATTCGAAATTCGCACTGCACGCGCACGTGCAGCACGCCGATGGAGAATCAAGCTCTTTGCGTCTATGAAGGGCGAGTCGCTTCGCTAGAGGCGGGTTGCACAAACGGTACAAAGTGGACGTTCTTGAAAAGATAATAGCGCGGCCTGTGCGTGAATGTAAGTGAAGTCGCTGGAAAGCGTGACGAGCATTGTCCGGCGTATTACGCATTCCCTGTGTCCCGTCTTTGAAAAAAAACCTCAACGTTCGTACGTTCGTAAGAACAGGTATACGCGTCATCGCTGCGTCGTCGTTTGTCGCTCTTCCAGTTGCGAGTTTTGTATTTACATCGTAATAATGAAAGAAAAAGGATCAAGAAAGAGTAGATACTGTCAAGAATAAAAATAGAAAACGAGCGAATTAATCCTGAAATTTATATTCCATCAACCACTGATGATAGCCACTAATACACATTGTTAAATTGGTAATATCAAATTATACTTAATTTGAATTAATTATTTTTAATCATTCTTTAAATTGCCATTGCTCCAATTTAATAGATCGTTAATTTAATTGAAACAGTGGGATAAAATGACATGTTAATTACAAGGTTTGTATTAAAATAATAATTTCGACATATATGGTAGTTAAAAATAATAGAATATTGTTTACTTTTATGTAATTCAAGGAATTACATATTGATTCAAATTTGATGCTTTAACATTTAATAATGTATGCAAGATAAGAGTAAAGGCTATTTTGCAAATGTGTGCTTTTAATATCGATTTATAAAACTTTTTATTTTATTATTTTACTACAATTAAATTAAATAAATTAAATATTTTAAACTTTTTGACGCAAGTCATAACTGCATTTTAAAAAACCGCAATGTAGGACGTGTAAAATGATTTTAATATTAGTCACAATTATTATACTTTTAATTAAAATACAATAACGGAACGAATGATGGACGTATTCAAAATAAGATTTTTTAAATCAATTTTATAAAAAATTTTTTTCTTTTTTTTTGAAAATAAAATTATTTCTGTACATTTTAATATTTTTTGCCTACACAACATAGCTAACTGGAATATTTAGTGTAAAGTAAACACGGGTAAGATGGCCATAGTTTTTTAAAATGCAAAAAACATATCTTTATTTTTAATATTTTTTAATACCATTGAACATATGGTTTTACTGAAGCTTAAGGTACATAATACTATTGAGATATAAAAACAATAATTTACAGAAATTTTATATTATTATAATATTGCAACATAAGCATTGGCCATCTTATCTGACTTTTAAGGGAAAGATGGCCATAGTACGAGGGTAATTTGATAAGTTTGGTAAATTTCTATGAAATGGCGCTACAATCCATTCAGTGACGTAACACTTCGAAAGATTCACTCTTCGAACCCCCTGAGGCCAAATTTCAGCCAGAAAAAATGGATAAAAACGAAAAATTTCTGTAAAAATGGATAAAAATGAATTCCGTGGAATAACACACGAATTGGGCTATGAATTGATTCCTCATCCATCCTATTCTCCGGATTTGGCCCCGTGTGATTTCTTTCCCAAACTTAAAGACTCGGTGGGAAAAATTTCGTTTTTATCCATTTTTGCGGAAACTGCTAAACCACTCGCTTTAAATGACTACCGAACGTGAACTACGCGTTACTTCTGGCTGAAATTTGGCCTGAGGGGGTTCGAAGAGTGGATCTTTCGAAGTGTTACGTCACCGAATGGATTGTAGCGCCATTTCATAGAAATTTACTACTTACCAAACTATTCTCGTATTATGGGGAATAAATAATAGGGGAGAGTTGCTAAATACGTACCGGTCTCCTAAATCGTACCTTTTTAATATTTTATAGTTTTATTTAAAATAAGTAACATTTATTGATCAAAATATCAAGTAAATGAGGAATGAGTAACATAAACGAAAAATTAACATGTTACATCTTGTTTTGTTCATGTAATCTGCTTTTTAAAAAATCAGNTACAACTGATGTAAATTTTTGATTGCTTTATATAGCTNNTAATAATGTAATCATGCCATTTTTCACTGAATTTTTATATTTTTCTGAAAAAAAGGTTTATTTTAAAATATCTTATATTCATAGTATATACATATTTACAATTATTGTAAAAATACATTGATATTTTTATAAA
>JAJVSH010000154.1:85390-97132 GCA_021460005.1 Tetramorium alpestre | reverse complement strand
GTGTGTGTGTGTGTGTGTGTGTGTGTGTGTGTGTGTGTGTGTGTGTGTGTGTGTGTGTGTGTGTGTGGGGCAAGGCTAAGGTGTAGATAGATGTTTTGATTTGCCGAAGTTGCCTGTAATAAATGAGCAGCGGAAAATTACGCTCTAAGTAATCTCGATTTATTTCGCAGACGGAAGGCGACATAAGTTTCTCTAAACGCATAATAAGAGGATAGTTCATTAAAGATGATGTAAAAACTAAGTACTTGTTTGTGAGATATCTAAATCTGAACTTGAAGGGAGGCTCACAGGCCTCCGCAAAGAGAGCGTTAACTGGAGTAGACATTCGCACCTAGACACGCAATAGAGCGTTAACTGAAGTAGACATCCGCACCTAGACACGTTCTAATAACAGCATTCTGAACTCGCTCGAGTTTAGCGAAAAGAGAAGTATGCTTAAGAGAGAAAACGAGGCATGCGTTTTCTCACTCAACCGAGCCCCGTAGCATGGTAAATCTTTAACAATACTTGTGAGTGGGAGCCCCACCAGATGCCTCTTAAGGCCGAGAGCATCTGTACAAAACATCTAGCCTTGTCGATCAAGAAATTAATGTGGTCATTCCCCGTCATTTCCTGAGTTCAAGCGGACTCCGAGAAAACGAACCCCTCCGACAGAGCTCACCCGAGATCCCTGGACTACAATTTAATATTTGAGCTGCGTAGAAATGCCTTTAGAGAAACTCACGTACTGTGTTTTGGTTGGAGAGATGTCAAGCCCCAGATCGAGAAGATAAAAGGAAAGTGAGTGAAGTGCTCTCTGTAACACCCCGATAGCCGAAGCAGGATCCTTATCTGTAAAGTATATGACGATATTATCCGCAAATTGTAAGATGTTAATTTGGGGAAGGGAAGAATTCGTTCTTCACGGCCAACTTTCCGATATCATGCTGTCTCGCAAGGGCACTCCTCAAGGCTCCGTACTCAGCCCCACGCTGTTTAATATATATCTTCATAGAATTCGCTTCTCATTGCCCCCCTCCCCCAAATTAACATCTTACAATTTGCGGATAATATCGTCATATACTTACAACAATCTTATAGCCACTCGTGAGGTCCAGTTCGCTGGACCTCACGAGTGGCTATAAGATTGTTAATAAAGAGAATTACTCGAGGTGGAAATCTCAGAATTCTTATCTCCCGCAAAAGCAGGCTGGGTAAAACATTGTTGAATGCACTTTTAATATCAATAAACAGTTCGTAATTTTCCTTTGCGAGAATCCTTTGAAAATATCCGCTGTTAAAATGGAGAGGTTGTCAAGGTAAGATCGAGATTTTCTAAAGCCGAATTGAAAATCGGGCAATTCGCACTCTGATTCAAGGTGCCATTGTATTCTGGACAGCAACATTCTCTAAACCAATTTTAGAACGCACGAGGTAAGTGCTATAGGTCTCATGCCTTTGTCGCCTGGTTTGGGGATGAGGAAAACAAGAGAATGTCTAAAAGATTGGGAGAAGAGTCCATCGGCAAAGAGCCTGACAATCACAAGGAGTTTACGAAGAAGGGATTCCGGAAGAGCTCTAATGATGCGGTAATTCATCGCATCCATGCCAGAACTGGATTTACTTTGACACTCCTCAGAGCCGTTTCGAACTCCTCCCATTCGAAGGGACCGTCCATCCAGGAAACAGTCATTACTAGATTATCCAAAAGACCGATGTCAGTATCCGGCGAGCATGAGGGGCAGCAGATTCTGTTCATCACCTTAGAAACACTAGGATTGAGATCTATTCGATTGCCATGTGGCAAGGATGAGTCGTGTGAGAGAGCTAATTTTCGGTTTTTGATCCGACGAATCTGATTCCAAACTTTAGCAGTGGGAGTAAAAGGTTCCAAATATTCGCAATAGGTACGCCATCCATTCTTCTTTGCCTCTTTGAGTATTTTTTTTATAACCGGCACTCTCCCTGGAGTAGCTTTACAAAGTTGGCACGCGAGGGATCTATTCGGAATTTGCGGGCCTCTCGGCGTCTGCTAGCAACAGCCTCGCCACACTCGTCGCTCCACCAGGGGAAAATCGGTCGCGACAGATGCGATCTCGCCAAGGGGGCGCCAGAAGAGGAAGAAGATTTAGCCTGTCGGTTGGAGGAAGCTGCCAAGCAGCGAGCCTCCGCTAGAATACACTAAATTAGCAAATCATATTTTCCTACAGGGTCGGTGTGAGATACCTCATCGACCCTCTCACAAATGTAATCCTCCACTGAGACTAGAGCGCGAGCCAGTAATTTGTAACCCTTGTTTGGGATTTTAACTTTATGTGAGAAGGCCCCGATTAAATCGACCCTGAGAGAAATTTTGACGCGAATCGGGAGGTGATCACTCTCTCTAGAATCATCGTCAACTTCAAGGGTACAAAAGGGCGATAGCGTCGAGGCGATGGCCAGATCTAAGACTGCCGCTGTGGGGGAAGATACGTGGGAAGTAACGATTCTGTATTAAGTACAGTACATCCATAAGTGTCCAAAGCAGTAACTAAAAGATTACCTGCCGTGGTGGGGCGTCGTGCCCCCCACGAGTGATGAGCATTGAGGTCTCCTATAAGGAAATATAGATCCGCCTTGCTCAAGATTGAGAAGATTCTATCAAAAGTGCCAGATGAAGTGTTCGCATTGGGATGCCTGTAAACTCCTGCTATAGTCATTCCCCTAGAGGAGAAGAAATTCTGAAACGCTATCAGCTCTACTGAGGGATCGTTAATTGACGGTGTCAATCCTCGCATAGGATATACTGTTCCTAATGAGAATCATCAAGCCTCTACTGCTAGGAGATTGGTGGAGGCGAATGCTGTAAAATCCCCAAATGCGGAAGTAATTCGTTTGCGTTAAACACGTTTCGGCCAATATCAAGACGTCTGCGGTCTCAGCCAGTAACTCAACGTCCGCTTTCTTTGATAATGCGCCACGGCAGTTCCAGTGAACCAGCCGTAAGATAGGGGGTTAGAAGAACTTAAAACAACCATTATGAAATTGTTTAATGAGATGAGAGACCGCAAATAATACAACTGGTAAGTAATAGCAAAAGAGATGAGTATCGAATTTTAAATTGGAAAGTCTAAGAATTAACAGTTGAAGCGCGATATGGAAGCGAAGAAGTCGCGCAGATCTTTCGCCAGTGGGGAGTCAGCCATCGAGCGTGGTATAGAATTGAGAGCTGTCTCTAAAAGCTTGCATAAATTAATGATGAAATAGGACTCTTCCGAGGCAGATTCCCGAGTTCCACGTTTGCGAATCGGGTGCGATTGACTAGCGTAGGAGGGCATGTCGCGAGAGAGAGTAGATGAACTGCTTAGATTATCATAATGTGTTTGAGAATTTTGATATTTCTCAGGAGAATCTACGGCTGATTCGTAGGACGAAACATAATGATTATCAAAACGCGCAGAGTTATTAGGATTAAAGATCTGATTTAAGTTGCTCTGTATAACCGCGTGGTTGCATTGCGAGCACAGAGATCGGGGGAAAGTGCGATTGCCGAACACGTTGACCCTCGCGTCTTATCCAACCGTCCCCATTCGGCGGAACCCGCTGACCTCTCCTATATCTAGCATCATTGCTGGGAGGAATCGGCCGGCCACGCGGCGGTCTTCTTACCTCTGAGGTATAGGCGCGGGAAAGGGGAAGAGGTCTCGTCAGCGGATCTTCATTTATTCCTTCATACTGAAGAATAACGTACGGATTATATAAATCCGGATATAAATCCTTGCCGTAACGTGAAGGGACGTTTTTGAAGTAATTGTGGTCCTTCTCGTGGTAAGGGACTGAGAGGGAAGGATAATCCCTGCTAAATACATAATTCTCAACAATACGAGGAGAAATGCCTCTATTTACACAGTCGCGCGCTTCCAAAATGGGTATGTTTTCTTCAAATGCCAAGCTATGGATGCGCTTTTGTTTGAGATATTAAGGTAAGAAGGATGCGTCGGGAAATGTTCCCCCTTGCAGTTAATGCAAGACGGGGGGAGAGAAGCTCTTCCGCATTCCGCCAGGTCGGCGTGTCTAGCCCCGCCGCAGCGGCTACAGCGAGGTTTGCCGCAGCAATTGGCATCGATGTGCCTATATCTAAAGCATGCAAAGCAGATTTGCACTCGCGAAATGTATGGAATAACCGGGTGCCTTACTCTAAAAAAAGACACCGCACTAGGCAGAACTTGTCCCTCAAATTTGAGAAGAATCGTGCGAGAGGGAACCAAGGAGGAGTCCTGTTCATTATGAACTTTCTGATTGAGATGGGTGATTGACAAGATCTTTGACCTTGATTCAATAGAACCTGCAAGGTCTTCGGAAGAGAAATCCGTCTGAACGTCCTTAATAATTCCCGACCGCATGACTCGAAACGACGGAATGAATGCCACGAGGTTCTTATCTTTTAGAGCGGGATTATTGACGAAGGCGTTAGCGGCCTCGGAATTCGCAAATTCAACAGATAGTTTTGTACGCCCGACCTTTTTTATGCTTTTGATATCCTCGTTCTACGATTTATATATTAACTTGCTGATGCTTAACGGGTGCGGAGGGGGGGGGGGGTGATTATTCAGGAGGCTTCGTCGGCCGCCTGAACATAAACAGCGTATGGCGGTAGGTCTTCTTTGCGGTATTTGTTGTCCGCGTTTATCATTCTGCTTTTTTTGATTGGCCAGGAAGGGGGAGCCCTTTTGAGGGCGCTGCGGAAGACACGGGAGATAACCCGTCTTGATTAACGATATTATCGTCCTGCTTTTCCTTTGACTCAGCATGAGTCAGAGGATCCGTGGCTTTACGCTTCTTCATGTTATTCTTGACAAGAATAAAGTTATCCGATACTTTTTTTTACCTGAAGCGGGGGTGACGGCAGCGATTGACTCGGCATTGTTATCTGGGTGAACGATTTGCGCCTCGGCGATAATCCGCGACCCGCCCTGGGAAGGATTTCCTGATTGGCCTGTGGCCTGAGGTTGAGAAATATTCTCAGGAACAATCGAGGGGGAAGTGACAAATCTCGTAAATCCCTGGGACTCTCGCGATCTTGACCGGAAGAGAGAACGCAAGCGAATGGCCTCATCCGAAGAAGCACAAGATTTTCGCGATGACGAGCATTCTGATACGCAATGCGGCTCACGATCCGTTAACTTCTGCGAAATAGAAGGATCGAGAAGGGGAGGGGGAGAGGAATTTACTTGCCCACTGGCTTTTTCCCGCGTAGAACATTCTTTTGAGCGCTTACCTTTACCTTTCTTCGGCATTGGATTACTTACTTTTGCCTTAGAGTTGCAATACTGAGCCGGCCGTATCTTGAGTAAGCGTCGGGCATGAGGTTGTATTCGTGAAGAAGCTGCTTTTCACATCACGTATTTTCTCTGATGTCGGCAGCGCGGAATTCGCTCTCGCCGACGACGACGATTGCAAAAGGCAGGAGGCAGAAGCCTCCTGCATACCACGATTTACCCGCACTCACACGAAGTAGATTGTCACGTACACTTGCAACGCCCGTTCGTCAAGAGACGCACGGGGATTTGAACCTGAGAAATACTTGATTTCCTGCGAAAGCGATGTCTATATATGAGACGCAGTGATATTGCGCAGCGAAACGAAGGATAGTGGGAAGGAAACGTCTGCTCTGTATCAAGGCTCGTGCACGAATCGCTTGCTTGCGACGCTTGTGTCCGCAGCTTCGTTAATCGTGCTTTTACGTAGTCTCGTATCTTCCGTAAATCTGATAGATCGGCCATTGTTAATCGTATGCTTGCCGACTTGCTTTATGGAATTTTGTCACTCGCAACTCGCTTACAACATTCAAACCGATTATCGTGTCCGATTGCTGTGCTCGTCTATTCGGCTCGAAGGACCAATGTTAAGTATGGCGAAAATAAAATCACTTGCGAAAATGAGAAATCTCTTTATGTCCTGTGACCAGGAGAGTGTTACAATCATGGAGGTAGGAATATCTGGAGGGAGCATAAGATACTTTTCTAGACGAGGGGGGTGAAGTTGACCATTCAAGATGGCGATATTGGAAGGAGAAAGAAGGAGAGAAGAGGTTATCTTTCTCCTTCCAATATGGTCGCCATCTTGAGTGGTCAACCTTCGTCCCACGTCTCAGGCTTCACCCCCGCGCATTTATGCTCCCTCTAGATATTTCTCTATCTCCATGGTTACAATGCTAACTAACAATTAACGGTTGCCAGCCGGGGGAACAACCAAAACGCAACGATGACAAGCACTGGGGTTTTCCATTACCGCCGCGTCTAGTAGCTATAGCGCGCTCGCTGCTCGCACAAATCGGCGCGACATTCAAAGAAACCGATATCATCTTAACTTAAGCATTACCACAATTGCCTAAATGATTGTTTTAGACATCCGAAAGTATTTTCTATGATAACACGGCAAGAATTTAATTTTCTGTTAAATGTTCGTTGGACACGTGTCAAATGTCAATTATTTCTGTAAGGTACCATTAATCCTATTAAACAAGGATAGACACTATCCCCCAACAAATGATAATTATCTACAAGAGAAACAAATTATAACAGTCAAATATCATTATTTTTTTATAAATCATGTTTTATATACTTTCTAATTTACCTGTGCACAGTTCACGAAGATCACGATATAATGGCGAATTTCGAAATACTCTGGCATCATGAATTGATCCAGGGTATCCAATAAACACGTCAAAAATTTCATTTACAGTCCCTTGAAGATGAAAGGAAAAATATTGTTTTCGATTTATGTAGGCGTCGGGATCTTCAGCAGGTCGATATATTCTAATGTGTGATTTGTCTTGTTATAACATCTGTTTGATACTCACGCGTTTTGAGTTCAGCGACAAGTCCCGCGCAACTGGCATAGCAACACTCCTCGCGCGCTGCGACGAACGCGCTGCCGTCTCCGCGCGTTTCTCATTTTGTTTTCTTGCGGATCCTAGCAGGCAGAATCTTAGCAGCGGCCGCGGCGATCGGACGCTCTTTTTATCACGCATTGTAAAACTTTGTTACGCATTGTGAGAGAAATAAAGTGATAAGTGCAACAAAATCAAAAGACTCGTTGTCTTGACCGCGTCATCCCGAGGAATAACTAGCCGGTGTGCACACGCAGGAGCGTCCAAGCTCACACCGTCGAGGGCTTCCCTGACGGATACGCAACACATCTATAGTACCTAAAAAGATATGAATATATTAATAAAATTTATATTATATATATATATATTAATAATTAAACATTATTTTATTTATATTAATAAGATTAATAATATATTAATAAGATTTAAGCAGCAACAGGTATAAATAGATATTACCAATAATACCAGGAAATTCTTTCGTATTTTGATAAAAGTTGCAGTTTCTGCTTTTTCAGCTGCATTTGGATATTGGATCATTTGCCAAAGTTAGAATAAAATCTGTAACTCTTGAAATTATGTTATATAAGGCACTTAATATGATTCCAAATCTATCGGCGACATTACAATAGGATGCGCTTTCGTAACCTACAAACCAAAGATAATAGAGAATATGCTTCTCTGCTGTAATTTTCAAACGTCCTACTTCCGTAGGTAATCCTATTTCAGTAGATAGATAAATACTCTAAAGAGAGGAAACAGATTATAAAAAAGAATGAGGGGGACTAAAGGAGGATAGGAATCGTAAGATAGGAAAACGGGGATTTTCGGTTGGGTGTGCTTGCGTGACCATCTCACGAACTTGCTCTAGATCGAAGGTATCGGGAGTAAAAGCAAAAGGATGAGGGAGAAGAGGACCGAGACATTCTTCAAATGTTAGAATGGAGTTTATGAACTCTTCATGTGACAGGCGTCAAAACCTGTGAGAAGGGAAAGGGACTTCTTCCACAAATTCCACGCTACTGGTGGAATTCGCCGGGTATGAGGGTCTGGGAGAGTCGAGAGAAGGAGGGAGAGGAGGCTCGAGTGGAAGTTCGTCCATCAATTCAACGCTCGATGAGGTTGAAAGAGCGGAGGATTTGGGCCTGAGGCCCTCGGCGAGAGGCGATATAGAGAAGTACGGAGATAGGCAGGGGGAATACGGGGGAGATGGACAAGGAGAGTACGAGAGGGAAGCACAAAGGGGAAATAGGGCAACGCGGACTATTCTCCGTGGAGAAGGGGAAGAAGGAGAAGTGTATAGATTTTGGTGTTTCCAGTAAAACGAGAGTTATTACGGACGAGGGGGAGTGGGGAGGTGACGGTGAACGCTTACGTAATGGGGATGTGGGCGTACGAGGGCGAAGTCGAATCCTGTTGAGCGAGCTCCTGGCACTTTTCTATTATGTCAACTTTCTCTACGAGGTCCGATAAGAACTCGGAGACGATCCGACGGATTCGGCGATTTTGACGGTTCCGCTTATGCCTGGCGGTTTTACCGGTAGTGAGCGGCGAGAGCGCGAAGACGGAGCGGTTAGACGTTACGACCGACACCGAAATTAATTGTTATTCAAAGCTAGAGTGATGAAGCTAGAGTCGGAGGTTTCGTAATCGGATCGGAGGAATCTTTGTCCAAATCACGAGCCCCTGATGCTTCTGGTTGCCCAGAAAAACAAGCTTTCCCGGTTGGCAGCGGCAGCAAAGAAGGAACGACGATCCCCGACAATCGATCCACTAGATGATTTAAATCAAGACGGAAATGATAAAAATGGCAGGAACTTACTGATGTTACGTCCAGTAGATGCTACGATTTCTCCCATCCGGACAAAAGGGGGGAAACGAACTTTTTCCCCTCGAACTCTTAAGAGGCGTGGGACCGGCGACGAGCGATCCACGGATGCACTAATTGGGCCTTACCTCTTTGAAAAATAAAAATAAATGAGGCCAATAAAAACTCGAGAACGACTAAAAAGGGACCGCTTGCACCTGTGGTATCGATAGACGCCGATCCGGGGATCTTATCGGCGGTTTTCCCAGGAGTCACCCAAGTGAGTCACGAAGCCGCGGATATAATTAACGTCCGCTCTAAAATTATCGCTCTTGTTGCGAGAAAAGTTGCGACACAAAAAAATCACTTGGGCCCCCGAAGAATCACCTCATAATTTTCACCATTAGTTTAAATTTTTAGAAAAAAGGCAGCTTGACCGAGTCATGAAACCGAAAGGGTTTTACGATCAAACTGCCTATAGCAACAGACAGAAATTTTTATATAGCTGATTCACTAACGAAAATTAAGAAAATCGAAAAGCGTTCGACGAATCAGGAAAGCAATCCACCATTCAGACACACCCACCCTTCGATTTTTCCAAATATAAACCCGCGATTTCGAGGGCTGAGACACTAGTTCCAGTCCAGTTCTTCTTCTACGCCGAGAGTATCCGCGACATCAGCCTCAGTGAACCGAATCTTAGTCAGAATTCTGTCGTGTACAAGTGAAACTCCTGTGCTTCGACCCTGAAGAGTCGACTCGCCTGATACCAAGCCGCTACCAATCGGAAAAGTTCGACCCGCGAAGCTGCTTTCACACCCAGTGCGTCATCCGAACCTCACCAAACCTCGCCAATCGAAGAACAGTAAGTCCTCTATCATCCACGAAGATATTTATATATATCGCGACCGGTCCTGATCTCCGCCAATTTTGCTTTGATATAGTTGCCACCGCGTTGATAATAGTTGATAAATTCCGTTCCACTTAATCGGCTTCCCGCAAATTCAATTCGGAACCGCTCTTTTTAGTGGAGAATCATGCCCTAGACGATCGTCAGCTACTTCTCCTCGACGAAATAGAGGCATTCGAGGATTGGCCGTTTCCTCAAGCGGAGGTTTCTCCTCCTCCCCTTCCTTCATCGTTTCGCTTATCACATATTGTCCGACATCCCTCCTCCGACTCCTTCACCACCTCCTGACCAACCCCACCAACTTCTTCCTTGGTGGGACTTAAATTTGGAACCGTCATACTCTCCGACTCCATCCTCCGACTTAGAGGAGAATATAGAAGATCCCGGCCCGAAGTATCGTTATCCAGACGAGTTCTATCCGATAGAGCCCCCTCGCGAAGATTACTATCCGGAAGAGAACGATTCGGAAGTTCGGAGTCCGAAAGATTACAGTCCGGAAGATTGCGAACCGGAAGCTCCTCCACCCGAAGATCAGCCGGGCTCGAGTAACGACCGCTCACCGCCAATCGAGTCGCAAACCAGTCCCTCTAAACCACACCCACACACCTTAATTACGAATAATTCATAAAACTAATTTATTACGTCTATTTGATAAGCTACGAAATTTATTACGTCTATTTGATAAGCTACGAAAAAATAGTTATATTCATAGAAATGAATTTCCTTTTATTAAACTTCCTTTATATTTCTGTAGATAATAATGCGTTCTGCTTTCTATAAGATGTTTTACATTAAATTAATTTATGTGTGTTATATGGGCAATAATAAATCGGCTATTATCCAATTATATATATTTTTATATTAATTTATAATTAACTATTTCCCCCAGATAATGTATCGATTAATCACTTTCATGAATAAATCATGTAATTTATTTTTATTTTAAAACCCTCGATTTCATCACCCCTTTTCCCCGTTTCTTTCCGTTAAAAGTCGCACTAGATCCTATCCTAGGTAAAAAAAGATTGAATTCTTTTACCTGAAATAAGGATCCCGAACGCATTGTTCCGTATTTGGCATCATAGCGTCTGTCCCAGACATTGACCTAAATTCGGAGCCTAAAACATGTGTTCGGCTCGCCCGCGCAAACGGGTAAGGCAACTAAAGGTGCCGTTACGTCCTTCCATCTGTTGTGCCTCTCGTGGAGGCACGAAGGATTTTGGGATCGTTTTGCCACAGGAACTTGGAAGCTCAGGATCTGACCAAAGAAACACTCACCAGGGTAATAGTTGAATAGAGATTTAATTACTATCAGCTCGTGTACAAATTCTTCTCTGAACGTTACACACGCACGTCTCGCTAACTTTTTCGTAAAACCGACGACGGTCAGTACGCGACCGTCCATTTTATAGGATTTTAGCTGCTGATGCGAGTGATCCTTCGCAACTCGCGGAAGTTGCTTACTTGCAGTTGTGAAATATGGTCGAAATCGTCGCCTGTTTCCGGCTTAGCTTCCGCATGCCGGTGTTGCAATTGCTCGCTACTGCATTTCCTTAATGATTTCGCAAATACGGTTTTTATTTCTCAATTGCTAATTAATTTCCTAAAGGTTATAGCTTTTTGGGCTATAACACATCCCCTCCTTTCTCTCATCCTTGGAAAGCCTTTCCTTCGCTTCCCAATTTTCTCAAAACCTCCGGGATCTGGACGTAACATAACTTATAAAAGGAAAAATATCAGAAAAATAGAAAAAAGTGGAAGTAGAAAAGCATCTCCTTTTGAATAAATTTTTGTCTCAGCGGATTTATGAAAATGAAAATTTATGCGACAGAAGATATTTTATTAACATTACGTGCCGTTTTTGAAATTTAAGTCGATCCGTAGTTTACAAAGGAATGTGTATCAGTAAAAGATAAGATTAGACAAGGAAGAAGCGAAGGAGGTTTCTCTTTCGAATAAATTGTCTCAGAGCAAAAAATTAAGGATTATCGAGATTAGGATATTTTGAGAATATTTTAAAATTTATGGCATTTGAAAACAACAAATATGTAGAGGTAGAGGAAGTATGGACAAAACGACATAGGGTTTTGTTTTTATAACATTACTTTTTAATTTATAAAGATAGGAACTTTAACATTACATGTAATTTTTCTTGGATATGTTCTTTAAAAACAAAAA
>JAJVSH010000153.1:446304-458484 GCA_021460005.1 Tetramorium alpestre | reverse complement strand
GAAAGAGACATAACTACTTACGCTATTGCTCTCTCTTTCTAGTGTTGGCCCCAAGCTCTCTCACGGAACGCGCAGTCTATTATATAAGTCTATGGTTTTTGCACGCCCGCTTACGGGGACTGGCAATATAGGAGTATTACATATATGGCTCTAGACCGAAATTCATAGGCCGGTATTCATAGTCGGTTCTTATTTTAAGACCGTCTTAAGTAATGTCTTAAGATGCTAATACGGCTCTGTGGGCGGTATTCATAGTCAATTCTTATATTTAAGATCATCTTAAGTACAGTCTTATTTTAAACCAATCACAGAGCTGTATTAGCATCTTAAGACATTATTTAAGACGGTCTTAAAATAAGAACCGACTATGAATACCGACCTATGATTGGTTTAGAACCATATAAAACTGTACTTAAGATGATCTTAAATATAAGAACCATGGAGGTAGGAATAACAGGAGGGAGCATAAGATACCTTTTTAGACGAGGGGGATATATTCTGACAGGTAAGGAGAAATCGGTCGACGTATTGGAAGGAGAAAGATAGCCTCTGAATTTCAGAGGTTATCTTTCTCCTTCCAATATGGTTATCTTTCTCCTTCCAATATGGTCGCCATCTTGAGTGGTAACTTTCGTCCCACGTCTCATTCTTCATCCCCGCGCATTTTGCTCCGTCCTGATATTTCTACTTCCATGATAAGAACTGACTATGAATACCGCCCATAGAGTACCCCTCACAGACACTTCTATATATACTAGACCGCTAACTCCTTATGTATAAGGTAGTACCCGATTTTATATACAAACAAGTACATAAAGTCCCTCTTTTTGCGCATGTGCTACACACTTGTATAGGTGTATGTATGTATGTATAAAGGAAAGATTTACATGATTGACTGTTGGTGGGGGTTGGTGTTGGTGGGGGTGTACATGTATTGGCTGTTGAGTTGGTGGGGTGTCGCATGCGAAGAAAGAGAGACCCAAGTACATAAAATCTGGCGTCATTTTATATAAGCCAAATCTAGGGAATTAGCGGTCTAGTATGTATAGAAGTCTATGGTACCCCTTCACCGCGAATCTCAAGCCCCCTCTCGTCCTAATCGGTAGCTAATCCGTCTATCTATTCATATGTCTGTGGTCTGGATCAATGAATGCATAGACATAGCTCTAGTTTACACCATTAAATTGGTTGGTACGCGTATCATGTTGGACTAAACATTTGACACATCCTTGTTTACACGGATTAATTTCAAAACAGATTTGGTTAGATTTTTAGGTTTTTTGTTGCTTTGACCTTACTTCTAACCTAATAGCAGCAGTATACTCGCATAGCGATTTATACTCGTGCATTCTAGTATGAATCAAAACGAATCAAATGTTTACAGCGCGCCAGAATCTTTTGATGCGAGTACCAACTTGGTCTGATACTCGTGATTTAGGTGTACCAGACCAGAGCGTACTAAAATAATCCATAAGCATTTATACCGTGCGCACTAAATGATTTAGTACAGATATTGTACTTAATACGCGTATCAAGTGCTCGGTGTAAACTAGGCTATAATATATCTAGACCGAGCGTTCAGGAGTGGGGGTATGGGCGCACGTAAAAAAGGATATACAGAGAAGCTGTAGCGTCTCGCGGCAGTATGTCCATGTGTGGAAGACAGACAGGATGTATTAACCAAGATGTATCTTCTCAACATAAAATATATTTTACTTTATTCTATCAAATCCTTTTACAAGTAACGGACGGATCTCTAGACTAAGAAGAACGACAGATGAATGGGTAAAGATCGCGGTATGTAGTTTTTACCTAGACGCGTCGCTCTCTACAAGGCGCGCGTTTATTGGTTGAGTCAGTATGCATGGGCGAGGAGATCGCCACAGTATTCCCCCCTGAGCGTTTACGAAGTAGGCGCGAATTTGACTGACTTTACTCTGTTAACAGAATTAGTGCTTGTGTCTTCCGTGTTTTCGCTCTGTACTTCCCGGTTGTCTTCATCAGGTAGGTATGCAGATTTGATGCGTTCGGTGGAGGTGACGACATCCCGTCCGTTTATTTTAATGACATAGTTCCGATCGTTTTCTTTTCTTACTATCTCGTGGGGCCCTGTATAAGGCAGTTGTAGCGATCATCTGGGGTTGTCTTCTCTGACAAATACGTGTGTGGCTTTGTCAATGTCCGGATGCGTGAATGCCTTTCGTTTTCCGTGGTGGGCGGTGGGCTGGGGTCGGAGTTGCCGGATTTTGTTGCGTAAGGCCATAATGAATGTTTCCGTGTCGCTCGCGGTGTCTGTGTTCTCCAGGAATTCTCCAGGTACCCTTAATGGCGTGCCGAATAGTAGCTCTGCGGGTGAACACTTAATCAGTCTTGTAAGCTATGCGTAATCCCAGCATGACAACAGGAAGAGCGTCCAGCCATTGTCGGTCGTCTTGGTAGCACATGAGGGTGGCTTTTAGAGTACGATGCCATCTCTCTATTAAGCCATTGGAAGCAGGATGGTATGGCGTTGTCCTCGTTTTTATCGTTCCCAGAAACTGAGTAAGGGCTTTAAATAGGCTTCCTTCGAACTGTCGCCCTTGATCTGAAGTAACTGCCGGTGTACCATATCTTGCTATCCAGTTATCCATAAATGCGGCTGCGATGGTCTGAGCGTGCATGTTGGGTAAAGGAATTGCCTCGGGCCATCTGGAAAACCTGTCAATTATAGTGAGGCAATATTTGTATCCTCTTACCTCCGGTAACGGGCCTATGATATCCAGATGAACCTGGTGGAAGCGATGGTCAGGAGTGGGTATCTTTTCCGGAATGTTATGTGCATGGCGTTGAATCTTGCTGCGTTGACATTTTAAACAGGAGCGGGCCCAACGTTTTATATCTTGATTTATCTTTGGCCAGATAAACTTCTGTTTAATTTGTTGGCATGTCGCTCTGTCGCTAAAAAGTCCGTGAACTGCATCGAATACGAGTTTTCTAATGGCACTAGGAATATGGTCTGATAACGCCCTGTGAACACTCACAGTATAATGGTAGATTGGAGCCAATGAGTGTTAGCGGTTGCAATTGTAGTACTGTGTTGGATTCCCGCAATTCGACTAGCTCTTGATCCTTCGCTTGTTCGTGTGCGAGTTCTTCAGTGGACACGATGATTGGAAGTTCGATGGCGTCTATGCGAGAAAGAGTGTCCGCAACGACGTTATCCGTCCCCGAAACATGTTTAATGTTGGTAGAAAATTGGGCGATGAGGTCCAATTGCCTTGCCTGTCGTGGTGCTGCTTTGTCTGCTCGTTGTTTAAATGCATAAGTTAGCGGTTTTGGTCCGTTTTGATAATGACTTCCTGTCCCTGTAGAATTTCCTTGAAATATTTTACACTTTCGTAGACAGCGAGAAGCTCACGGTCGTATGCGCTGTACTTCTGTTGCGCCTGGCTTATCTTCTTTGAGAAAAAGGCTATGGGTAGAATTTGCTGTTCATATTCTTGTTGGAGTGAGGTTCCTACGGCTGTATCGGATGCGTCCGTGTGTAGAATTAGAGGTACATTTTCGCGGGGGTGTACCAAAAGTGTGGCTTAGGCTAACTCCTTTTTGCATTGTTCGAATGCTTCATTGCTCGTTGTTGTCCAGGGTATCGGTCGTTTATCGTTTTTGTGACTATTCTTCAGAAGCTCGTTCAATGGTTCCTGTGTCATAGCTGCATGTTGAGGTGTCGACGATAATAATTCAGCATGCCCAAGAATCTTCGAAGTTGGATCATGATTTTTGGGCGAGGGTATTCCAGGCTTGCTTGTATTTTGTCTTTCAACGGTTTAATACCTTCAGNTGTGATTTCNTNTCCCAAGAATTCAACTCTGTTTACCCNNAAAATGCATTTCGCTGGATTAATGCTTATGCNTGCATCTTGTAATNGTTTGAAGACCTGCTTTAAGTGTTGTTCATGTTCTTGATGATCTTTGGAAGCGATGAGTATGTCATCTACATAGGTGAAACTGCAATCCAAGCCTTGCATGATTTTGTTCATCAGGCGTTGAAACGTTTGTGCCGCATTTCTGAGGCCGAACGGCATAGTAACAAACTCGAAGAGACTAAATGGCGTGGTGACTGCCGTCTTTGGGATGTCCTGAGGTGCTACTGGAACTTGATGGTAAGCTTTAATTAAATCAAGTTTACTGTAAATATTTTTACCGTTTAGATTTGCGGCCAAATCATGAATGTGCAGCAGGGGATAGCGGTCTGGTGTGGTTGCTGCGTTTAAACCTCTATAATCGCCACACGGTCTCCATGTTCCTGGTTGTTTCTTAGGGGCTAAATGTAATGGTGATGCCCATGGACTGCTTGAGGGTCGACAAATGCCCTGTGCGATGAGATGATCGAATTCTGCTTTTGCTACTCGTAACTTTTCCGGCGGCAAACGGCGAAATCTGCTGGCTACGGGGGGTCCTGACGTTTCAATGTAGTGTTGAATCCCGTGAGGCCAATTGGTGGGTGCCCGTGTTCCTTGTGTGAGGAGTGGAAATTCCGCCAGTATGCGATGATATGTTGAAGTTGAGTCGATCGTACGTATGGTAGAGTATTGCACCTCTTTTTGAAAGCCTGTCACTTTAATTTGCGTAACTTTATCTATTAGGCTCTTACCTTGTACGTCGACAATCAACCCATATTTGTTCAGAAGATCTGCACTGATGACAGGACGGTTGGTATCCGCAACCGTAAACTGCCAGGTTATAGGTCGTCGTAATCCTAAATTCAAAGTGAGTATTTGTTGTCCAAATGTTGGAACTCTAGAAACCGTTTTTAGCAAACAACGTGAATGGTGTCTCCGACGGCTTTCCGTGTGCCCGTGTGAGCGGAACGAGCGAGATGTCCGTGCCGATGTCGACGAGGAAGATCATGCCCAACGTGTGATCCATTACATGGAGCCTTGGAGAGGTTAGGGTGCCGCCGTCCTAGGCTCCGACAGACGTCGGCTTCTCTAGTTTCCCTGGTCGGTTGCGCTCGAGTTTGTATTACCGCTGCAAGGAGGTGTGCACTTGCGTGTTAAATTACCGAAGCGTTGGTGATAATAGCATTGATTCGTATTTTCTTTGTTGGTGAGAGCCAGTGTGTTAGTCTGTTGCTGTTCCTTAACTTGAGGGTTACGGTTGTGGCTGCGGCTGCGACTGCGTCTACGATTATAACTTTTTGATTTATTTGTTTGCATGAGTGTACGTACCTGAGTTGTTAACTCTGTGATCTGTTGAGCTAGCTATTGTAAAGGCTCTCCTTGTGACTGCTTTGTCGCTTTGCCTGCACTCGCTGCGCTTATAGTATTTGTCGTGGTTGCGTCGCCTGTTACGGAATGGTCTCTGATTTTGTCCGCGCACTCAGCCAATTTCTCGAGGTTTTCGTTATCGAAAATTAATAATAATTCTTGCATTCGTGTAGGTAAACGTTCCAGCCACAACGTTCGGAGAAGATCGTCCGTAGCATTTACGTCGGCGACTTCGCATTTCAGGTAACAGTTGAGAAGGTTATCTCCGAGCACGATACCGTGTAATAAATTGTGTAGCTGCTTTTCATGTGAGTCATTTAGTCTAGCAATCAGCGCTTCTTTTAATCTTTCGTATTTCTGTTCCTCTGGGAGGTCCTTGAGAACGTCCGCTACGGCCATCATTATCGTTTCGTCCAGATGCCGAATAATCGCGTTATATTTCTGTTCATCGGACCGGATTCGATAGGCACTAAATTCACTTTCGAGTTGTACGAACCATAGCTTTGGGCGATTCTTCCAGAAGGTGGGAAGACGAACGTTCCGGAATTCTGCGGCAAAACTTTCTCCAGAGCTGATAATAGGTTTGTTTTTTTTCGCTGCACTAGGTCTGCACTGAGACTGCACTAGAAGTGAACTGAACTGAACGTTCAACACTGGTTGCACTAGCAAGACCCAAGGCAATTAGCGCGGCACTATTGCAGTGAACTACTTGAACTGACAGTGTTACACCTCGAAAAAGAACAGCGATGCGACGTCACTTCCGATAAAAAGAACGCTTTGATGTACACTCCTTGCACTAGTGCAATACTAGTTCAGAACGTTTGTCGAAAAAGAACAAACCTAATATTTCCCGGGTTTTCTGCACCCCTCAGAATCTGATTGCCGAGTGTAGGCGTCGTCTTGTCGTTGATGTTCTTACCTGCTTGCGAAATATGTGTCGTGTTGGTTGTTCCGTTGCCGGGCGATGTGCGTGGAATGGACATGGCGCCTTTTTTTTACGTTCTGTTGCTAACTCCTTGTGTATTCTTTTTACGGGGTCACAGTATGTAGTGTCTCGCGGCAGTATGTCCATGTGTGGAAGACAGACAGGATATATTAACCAACATGTATCTTCTCAACATAAAATATATTTTACTTTATTCTATCAAATCCTTTTACAAGTAACGGACGGATCTTTAGACTAAGAAGAACGACAGATGAATGCGTAAAGATCATGGTATGTAGTTTTCACTTAGATGCGTCTCTCTCTACAAGGCGCGCGTTTATTGGTTGAGTCAGTGCGCATGGGCGAGGAGGTCGCCACAAAGCGTTTCTAACAGGTTTGTTTCTCTCTCATTCGCGCATGTGTACAAAGCGTAGGCATGCGTAGTAAAACGACTACGCATGCGCGAGTGAGAGAGAACGCAGAAACGCTACCATAGACTTATATAATAGACTGCGCGTTCCGTGAGAGAGCTTGGGGTCAACACTAGAAAGAGAGAGCAATAGCGAAAGTAGTTATGTCTCTTTCTAATACGGAGGTGGTGGGGACGCGAAGAGGAGAAGTTGCTATGCGTCTCCATAGCGATCCCCTCCATACTCCTCCCCACTCTTTGCGGTGTGCGAGTGAGAGCGCACTACTTACAGACTATCTCTATCCTTTGGTCTTGGCAGAAGCTGGCCCATAAGAACGCGCAGTCTATTATATAAGTCTATGAACGCTACTATGTGTGTCCTTTTCTACGTGCGCCTACTCCCACTCCTCAAATAAGGCCGAATGCTCGGTCTAGATATACTATGTCTATGAATGAATGTCAAACATAAAGTCAAACATATTATGCTTAATACTCATTGATCCATACGATTTTATGTTATGTTTATATACTGCTATACAATTTTGTATGCGATAGCCCTTAGGCTAATATTATATGTGTTGTATGACAAATTTTTTCCAGTATATTGATTGGCTATAAAATAGTAATGTTCTCGAATCTCTAGAAATTTTCTCTATTACAACCAATCAACACGCTTGAAAAATTCGTCGTACGACAAATGTAATGTCAACCTTATGGCTTCAACACACTAGCGCGATTAACATCGCGCGCGACGCGCAATATCCAATGAAGATGACTTTTCTTATTAAAGTTCGATTCTCATTGGATATCGCGCGTCGCGCGCGACGTTAATCGCGCTAGTGTGCTAGAGCCATTATGGTTTAAGGCCGCAGCAAATAACGCATAAGGAAATCAACCAATCCGAGTCCTTCATTTCTCTTTCCAGGGTAGAAATAAAGAACTCTGATTGGTTGATTTCCTTATGCGTTATTTATTATGTGTTATGCAAAAGTCTGTGCTGCGACCTTTAAGTTTTTCTATGTGCCACGGCCCTCAGCCTTCTCTCTGGTTGGAAAAGAAGAAAAAGGAGTAGGAGAATGTGAGCAACAGCGTCACGAAAGTTACGAAACATGTCTTAAATGCGCCGTATTGTATTTGTTTTGTGAAGCAAGTAGAAAATAAAAGGTGTGAAAATTGAGACTTTTGTAATAACTTTATCACCCGCCTTTAAGGCGTATCTGACATACGGGCTTGCCCGTTGGGCTGTCCCGGTCCAAGAGAGCGGAGAAATGTCAATACGGACGGCAGTCCATCGTCTTGTGCAAAATGGTCGCGTTGTATTGCGTTCATTACGAAATAACGAACGCTTCCATTCGCAAGGATACACAAATAAACACCTTGACAAGATACACGTTGCACAGACAGGTAAATTATGTTTGACTTCGTTGCAATGAATCTTATTATGAACTCTGATTGCAATACGAAGCAGTGTTATGCTTTAATTTTGCACCTTTTGTTTGAATAATATAGGCATAATATCTCTAATTGCAAAACTAAATTAAAATTTTAATGGCATTATAACACATTTTTACATGTGTAGAAATTTATATTTTACATTTTAAGATAATTACATTGAATTGTAAATTAAAAAGTAAGAATGATTAGGACATAAAATAGCATTGGCCATAATTGATTCTATGTATTTAATGCATATAATCAAGGATTTGTTGATATTCTATTTTTTTCATATAATATGTTTATTGCTTTGTCTTGGATTTGTACATTTATGTAATAGCAATGATAGATGAAAACATTAATTGATACTTAATGACTATGTTTACATAGCACTGTTAATCGGGTTTAATAACATCCGTAGTTGTCTTGCAGACTTGTAACTATTTTTCAGAATAATGGAATAGCTGTGATTAGCCAGCCTAAGAAGTACGGATGTTATTAAATTTGATTAAGGATGACGTGTAAACGTAGTCAATGTTGTTTATATTTATGTTCATGACAGACAAATCTCAAAACAGTGGCCTACTTTGCCGAAATACTAGCAATGTATGGAATACAAGGAGGCATCTTAGTTATTTGGGTACACATGCTCGACGCATCTTTGTCGACAATATCTTGAAGAGGGTAACTAATAGCCTTGCAGCAGATTTACGAAGACGCACCGCAAGTAGACTTGTCTTTGGTGATTCTGCACCATTTTTTGCTTTTGTTGGCATTTCACTAGCATCAGGTACTGGAATATTAACAAAGGATGACGAAATGGAAGGAGTATGTTGGGAAATTCGGGTAATAAATGCATTTATTCATTTAGTCTTATATAGATACTTAAAATCTTTCCTTTATAAATTGCTATCATTTTTTAATTTGTAAAATATAATCTAAAATATAATGTTATCCAGGAAGCAGTTTCGAAATTACAATGGAATATAACACAAAATGATAAAAACTACCAACTTATTTCTCCTGATGAGAATGCTATAACTTTACAAAATTTTGTAATGGGGCCTATAATTGCTAAAGGTTGTTTCGCTGCTGTATATTCAGCACGATTTGAAAATATGCGGGACAATAATTCAATGGATATTGATGTTGAAACAAAAGATATAAATGCATTCCCATTAGCTCTAAAAATGATGTTCAATTACGATGCAGAATCCAATGCCGCTGCTATTCTAAAAGCCATGTATAAGGAGACGGTACCCGCTAAAAAATATGCAAATGATAACTTAGCTATTTGGGAGCAAAAATTAGCAGAAAATAAAATAACATTACCACCTCATCCAAATATTGTGGCAATGTATTATGTTTTTACTGATAAAATACAGGTATTACCTGGCTCTTGGGGAATGTATCCTGATGCTTTACCAACTAGAATCAATCCTCATGGATCAGGCAGAAATATGAGTTTGTTTTTGGTGATGAAAAGGTTATTTTTAAATAGGATAAGATTACACTTATATATTTTTACGATGTTTAATACATGTCGCATTATTTTAGATATGATATTACTTTGAAACAATATTTAATGAATCGAAACATTGATATACGTGTATCAATATTATTGCTCGCTCAACTCCTAGAAGCAGTAGCTCATATGAACACAAATGGCATAGTTCATCGGTAAGATTATTTTACTTCTTTATATTAATTACAAGTTTGACATTTATTCTATAAATCAATGAGCTTTATCTTAAATTCTTTTCTTTTTTGTTAATGTTTACAAATTAGAGATTTAAAAAGTGACAACATTTTACTCGATCTATCAGAAGAGAATGATAACTCTCCATCTCTAGTTGTAACGGATTTTGGCTGTTGTTTGGCTGATAAAAATCATGGACTATATCTTCCTTATAACACTCATGATATTGATAAAGGCGGCAATATTGCATTGATGGCACCAGAAGTGATAACAGCAGAACCGGGTCCTTTTACTAATATAAACTATACTAAATCTGATCTTTGGACGGTAGGAACTATAGCATATGAAATATTTGGAATGCAAAATCCATTTTATGGCGAAAAGGGTGAAAAAGCTGCTTTAAACAATTATGATTATACTGAAAACGAGCTTCCTGCATTGCCAGATAATCTCCCGCCTATTATCAACACTGTTATAAAAAATGCATTGTCAAGAAATTTATATAAGGTAAAAAAGTCAAAGCTCTAGCTATAGTTGTATTTTCAAACAAAATACAAAAATAAAAGAAACAATATTAAAATTTTTCTTTCTAACATATATAGCGACTAGATAGCGAACTGGCAGCAACTATAATGCAACTATATTTATGGGCACCTAATTCATGGTTAAAAAGCAGAGAACAGTTACCATCAAGCAATGAGGTAAATATATATATATATATATACAGCGCACGCACACACGCACATTTACATAAAATATATCTATTGCAAGGATAAGTAAAGTATGTAAAGTATTTGTTAATAAGATTAATGCAAAACTTTTTTATATCACATGCAGATTATGCAATGGCTTTTGTGCTTAACCACAAAAGTACTTTGTAAAGGATGGAAAGAAAATTTGTCCCTGTCTTATGGATCACCAATTGATATAAAACACGATATTAATACATATGCATATAAACAAACATTTTTAATGGATTCTTGTGGAAGACGGACAATACCAGAATATCAGTTAATTGTAAGCTTCCTCAGCAGAGTAACGTTCACCAATGTTAAAAAAGCGTTAAGATGGATACAACGACATATATAAAAAAAATTGTGCATGTCATGCATATGCATCTGTATAAAACATGAAAAATTTGATCACAGTTTTACACAGGAATTTGTTTATGTTCAGCATATTGAGAACAACTCAGAACATTTAACTTAAATTCGGGAATACATTAACCTTAAGTTTCTTTTTTTCCATTCTATTTTTTCCTCCTAAAGTTATTATTATTTTCATATTTGATTTCTAATATTTTGTTTTGGTATTTCAAGAAACACAAAAGGGCAATTCTAAAACTAGAAATAAAATTTATTTTTAAATTAATGATTACGAATTAGCATGTGCATAAAACACTTTTATAAATTCAAAGCCTTATATTAATTATTTTTATATATTTAATTTGTTACGTTTATTTATTTGATGAGCACAATAATGTATACTGGAAAATGTAAAAAAAATTAATATAAACAATTAAGATATATGTATTTAATAATGTACAAATATATTTTGAGACATAAAAACTAGGCTGTATTACTGATAAAGTCAACTTATGTCTGTTGTTAAAATACATTATCTTAGTAATTTATTAAATATAAATATTAAAAATTATAGAACATTCCAGATACGCACAATGTAAAAGGGACATCAATCAAATTGTATAAATTTATCCTAACTCTGTCTAACTAAGTAATTGAATCTGAATGTGGTGTCCATTTTACATTACGCGCATGTGGACAGTTCCCAAAATTAAATATAAAATATATTTTTAATTATTCTACTATTCATTTCCTTCTTTTTTCCTCTGCTTTTGTGTTAAGAACTTTTGCCATAACATCATCTAAATTTCAAGAATTTTATAAATATGCAATAGAATATCAATTTTCAAATACAAAGTTCAATACAAAGACATCCATAAATCTGTAAGTTATAAATAATCTAAGTACTATTATTTAATTCATTGTTTTAATTAATTTAATTAAATTTTGAACATAAAGTATCTTGTCTTTGTATTCTCAGATACATTTGAAGGCTTGCTGTTTGTTTACAATCGGTACTTCAAAGTTTCTCTCAATACGACGTCTCGCGTATAAGAGGCTCGTCGGTCTCGGCGCGACGCTGCGCGTACACTTGGCGCGAGACACTACCGTGCCTCTTGATATCGTTATAAAAATAATATCAACAAATAGTTTTGATAATATCTTAAAACAGCTAAAAAACATGTCTACTTTCAAGCAATTATTGTTCAATTTTAATATTAATATGAATATATTTGATGTACCAAATCTAAGTTATAAATTTATATGATTAAATTTATATTATTATTAATTTACAATCATAAGTTTTTTAATTGTAAGTGAATAAAGATTTATATAAAATTATAAATATATAAAATTATTAATTATTAATTAATGATAAAT
>JAJVSH010000153.1:435785-446079 GCA_021460005.1 Tetramorium alpestre | reverse complement strand
GTATATATATATAAAATTTATAAAGTCTAAATCTATTTGTAAAATCTAACTGAAGGTATACAAACGAGCGAAATGTCAAAATACGAGCGAACGACATGAGAATAAGGGTTCATACACAATGAGAGGAATAAGATACAAGGAATTAAACATAAGAAATTAGTAATATGGAATTAAATTTCCACAAATTTACTTCTTTTTACTTCCTTTAACGTGAACGCATGTAGAAGCATGACTTTTCATTGATCAAAATTTAATTCCTCATTACTAATTCCTTATATTTAATTCCTTGTGTTCATCTCAATGTGTATGAATCCTTAACAGCATGCAAGGAGACTCGATCCGAGATCCCCGATCCTCGAACTTTCGAGCTCGGCGTGTTGTTATTTTTATCTTGCTCGCTGCTATTACTATCTCCGTTGCTCTTATTGACTTCTCGCTCGCTTCTATTATTGTCTCCGTCGCTCTTATTCATCTCTCGCTCGCTCTTATTATTATCTCCGTCAATAAGAGCGAGCGAAAGATCAATAAGAACGACGGAGACAGTAATAGGAGAGAGCGAGATGAGAATTGACATCTCGCTCGCTCACATACTCTGTAACTCAATGTTACCGACTTTTCGTGTACATAGCACGGAACAGAACCACAATTGTGCACATACGCGTTACCCTTCGGCCCAAACGTGCACATTGGCTATGTAGTTCATGTGCACGTTTTCCGACTTCCGCGTATTGCCTTCGCGGATCACCCAAAATCGGGCCGTGTCATCTCTCAGGCTTCTCTCTGGTGCATTGTAATCGAATATGCCGAGTGCAGTGAGTGCACCGAATAAAGGGCACCTATCGAACACGTTACACTGGGAAAGTTTACACTCAGTGTACACTTGTATACACAATGCAAACGATCGAATTCGCTATTAATTTTTTTAAATGGAACCCTCTATTTTTTATTACCTATTCTTGTAGCTTATCTCGAGAGCTTTCCAAAACACTAAATAAAGTATATTTTTGTTAAACATTTTCAAGATATTTTAAACTTTGTCATATTTTTTAATGTTAAAATTTTAATTTTTAAAATATGAAGTATCTCCATATTCACTTTTCGATGATTTTACCTTAATACTTTTAGATATAAAATAATAAAAGGAATCGATTAATAATATTAATTTTTAGATATGGAATTTTGCAAAATCCACTAATGCAATTAAAAAAATATATGCAAAATTTTTAAATCTAATTCTTCATGTTTTTTTTTTATATTAATCGTTTCCTTTCATTATTCTTTACCTAAAAATATTAAGGTAAAGTCTTTGAAAAGTTTCGAATATTTTATAAGATATTTCGTATTATATATATATAAAATATTAAAAAGTGTAACAAAATTTAAAATATTTCGAAAAGTGCTTAATGAAAATAATTATGGTGTCGTTATGTTTTCGAAAGCTCTTGAGATAAGCTACAAAAATATTCAATAAGAAATATAGGGTTCCATTAAAAAAATCGAAGGTGATCTTCACATAACCTTCAAATGATTATCCAAGGTCAAACCAATAACATCTTATGGTTCTCTTGAAATACAATTTTTGTCTGAAACATTTTTTGATAACTCATATTTTTCAAAATATTCCAGTGACTCAACCTTTTTGTCATACCCTGTTTGGTATATACACATATACCACAAAATTTTGCTATTTCAATGTTATAAAAATGTAATATGATTTGACAATTATAGGTACAATCATAAATGCTAAATATAAGATTTAGAATAGGATATAAAATTTTGCAAAATTCAATTTGTTTTTTTTTATTTAGGCTTACATTATAAATACACGATGCTATTAGAATTTATTACAAAGTCGTATGCACTGTCGTAGTTTAAAATTATATCTTTAAAATCTTTTAATCTAATAATAGTCTGTTTATGTATTTTCAAATTCTTTTTTTTGTATCTTACCGCCGTAATCATTTTATCCAAAATGTAATGCAACCACAGAACATTCGTATATGGCTCAAAATTTCGCCAATTATCCCTGTACACATAATGAAAATACAATATAAAAAAAAGATAAAAAGTGAAATGTATGTAACTTACTGAATTTTGTCGCGCATAAGGCGATAAATCTCAAATTGATATTCGCCGTGAGCAGTAAATAAAGCTGGATCTAATGCAAGATCATTATATATGCAGCATCCTTGGTATAACATTCTCGATAATGTAAAATCTATTATAGATACCTTGAGATAAAGTTATTAAGATTATAATATATCAAAGTTGTAATAATACTTGAAATGTTTTTCGTAGATCATACCTTTACACCTTTGCTAGGAAATTTGATCTCTCTTCCACCAAGATTGTAATATATATATGGTTCCTTTGTTCTTGATATTAATACATTACCCCAATGCAGGTCTCTGTGTTCAAATTCAAGGGCCTTTTCTGCAACTGCTAATGCCAATGCTATCTGTAAATAAAAATTTTAATACAGATGAATGAATAATCAATTAAACATTATTTTCGGACAGTGGCAAATATAAACAATCAACTTGTAAGAATAGAGCACAAGTCTCCTCTGCAGTTTGGAAAATGAAGGCTTCAAGATCTTCTCCACCATGACTGAGTTCAAGAGCAATATATAATTGATCTTCGCTAAACATCGATGGACAATCATTATCAGATGTTTTGTCATTATCATAAATTTTCCAAAGTTCTATGAGTTTCTCTGGATATTTTCCTATGATACAACTGATATTTTTAACTTCTATAAATCCATTAGTTTTATATGTATCATTTAATTTCAGATCATCCAATTCTCTGCAAATATTCTCTTTCATGATTTTTGTCAACAATATTATAAATGTACATGCAACTGACTCACTTTGCAATCACAATTTCTGACAATATTTCATTGAATTTCTTTTGTGGCTCACCATTGACCAACTTTTTATTTTCTATAGGAATAATTTTTATAACAGATTTTTTACCATCATGTTCATAAAAAAAAACTTCTCCATAAAGACCTTCGCCTATTTTGTGACAATGTTCCAAATATCTACCAATAAGAACGATCCTGTGTATATGCGTGTGCATGTGTATTAGTATTAATATATCTGTATAAATATATACAAACATCTACGTACGAATTTGGGAAACGATCTGCGAAAGATATATAACAATTTTGTGAACATTTCTGTAAGACAACGTCTCTCGCAGTTGTAGAATGATTACTGATAATTTGACCATCATGTGTCAATGATTCCTCTTGATCTAAATACAGATTGTAAATATTTATTTTATTCATATCAATTAATATAACATTTCATGTGTAATATATAAGTATATAATGCCATAAAACGAATACAGCACAATATGTAAAATTGTTAATAATATTAAAAATACTTACAAGATAATTTCAAGCTTGAAGATTTTTCTGTTGTTATTCCAAATACTTCAAGAAATGGAGTATCTATGATATCACACTTAGTGCTTGTATTATTAAGCACAACTTTCACTGAATTCCTTTTAGAAAATCTTGTATAATTTACTAAATTGAATTTTTTACTATTGTTACTATTGAACGGTGATATGTTTGATGCACTAAGCTTATCATTAGATAAATCCGTATTATCTTTGTCTTTTTTCAAACAGCTTTGGAAAATTCCTGTACACAACGATTATTACAATTTTACTAGATGTCTGTCACACTATATACATACATACACTGTCAGATTATAAGTTTTACAAAGTACCCATCAATAAATGTATTGAAGACAGTAAATATAATTATTGAAACTTTTTTTGTATTTATTCAATCTTATTATTATAAAAATATATATGTTAAATCTTGAAATATTACCATAAAAATTGAACAATGAAATTGTACAACGTAAACATCAAAATTAAAAAATTAAATATAAAAATCAAGATATCTTTATTGTATTTGTTCATAAGATGTTATTGGATAATGCACTTAAATTAAAATTTTGTTTAATAACTTATCTTCAGCTGTTTTTCAAATAAATATTATAAATAGACGGAATTATAACTTAACACATAAATTTAAGCACTTATATGAGAAATGCATATATGATCCAATAAGCATCTAAATTCATGTTAAAATATATATTAACAATCATATATCTGTGTATAATAGAAGTACTACACATAGGTATATTACAAAAATTATATATAAAATAAAAAATCATTTTTATGAAACAAAATGTAATTTTATCGATATCAATGTATAATTTACATAGACTGCATTATATATGCATGTGCGCATATGTATATATTTTTAGCATGTTATTATTTAATATAAAAAATTACCTTGTTTTTGCATATCCAGTATATTTTTGACGCTATGCCTCCATTTTTTCCCCTTGCCAATACTTAATTTATCTAATTCAGATTCATCGTTTATATTGTTTAATATTGACAAAGATCTAGCCCAATATTTGCCCGGTTTTAAAAAAATAGATTTCTCCGTTTGTTTATTTGTACTATTGTATTGAGTTATGTCATCGAACGATTCAGAATGATTGAAAGATGTATTTATTTCATTTTTAGAATGTTCGGAATTATATGCTGATTGAACATTAGAAAAATTTTTATCAGTTGTGATACGAAATATTTCATTGTTCAACTTTGCAGCTTTATTATTTACACTATTGGAAATATTTGATGACATACTAAGATGCCATTTAGGATATTGCATTCTTCTTCCTATTCTGATTGGATCTTGCAATCTTGTAAAAAGCACATGAGCATCAACATTAATATTCTCTTGACTTTCACTGAGTACACTATTAATATTAACAGTTTCATTTTTAAGGTTCTTATAAACTGTTTCTACAGTATTTATTCTTGTATCATAATTTTCTTGAAATTCATCATCATATTTTTGTCTCATATATATGACATTATTTAAATTTTTGGAAGGTGATATGTATCGCGAATTTGTATCAGCTTGCTCATTATTATTTAATAACTGCTTTTGTTCTAAATGTAAATTAACGGATGAATCTACTGTATTTATTTTTACAAGTTTACATCCCAACGTATCCGAAAAATATCTCTCTTCCAAATCATTTTTCTCTATTCCTTTCGCCGAATGATTATAGACTGAATCGTCAAATAATGATCGTGATTGATTAGTACTTACAGTAGATATATTTGAAGAATATGGAATTCGCACTTCAACATTATATTTTGTTTCAGTGGCAACTACATGAACATTGTCTTTGCAAGGTGTTATTCTGTTCTCAACGATGGAATTTGTAGACATTTGTGATTTCTGTGATAACAATGAAATTTTCGTTTGTTGTTCCTGTACATTTGTAGGATTGAGTTTATAGTATTCTGACATTGTGATCAAAGAATGAGAATTTCTTTGATCGATATTGAAAATATCCTTCTTTTCAGTTACTAATGAACATTCCTGGCTCCAATGTAATTTGTCATAAATATTAGAATTAATAGGCGAAAAAGTTACTAAACTAGTGAAAGGTTTGACTCGTTTCTCAATAGGAGTGCTAGAAATTATATTTTGCTCTTTTTTATGAGATTTTGTACTATTTTTCTTTACAAACTCTTTTACTTTTAATCTTTCCATTTTTACAAAACTATTTTTTATTAGATCTTTATTTTTTTTCGTATTATACGGTGCAAGCTCAATACTTTTATTGCAATTAGGAATACTTTCAGATAAATTATGGGAAACTAAATGCAATATATTTGACTCATTTCTTATATTGATAGTATTTTTCATATTTCTTTTACTTTTCAATATGTACCAATCTTTAACATCGCATAATGCTACAGAACATTGTTTGACTGACATATGTTTAAAAATTTCTAAGTCATTATATTCACTTGAAACTGATTGTGAAATAGTATTTTGTATTTTAGTAATATCTTTGTTAGTCTGTGAAGTATCTATATTCAAGAATTTTGTATTATGCAATATATCTTGCTTGTTTTCTACAATTTTGTCGCGATTCAATATATAATTCTGAACAGCGCAAGCATTTAATTTAACAAAACATGGTTTGATTTGTTGATAATTTGCCATATATTTGAAATTTGCAATAGAGTTATTCGCTCTAATTGATTTATTTTGCGATGTAATTCTTTTATCGATCTTTAAAACATTTTGATATGAAAGATCAGAGCTATTATCATATGTAATACTATTCTTATATGAGGCATCTTTCAATTTATCCATAGCGTAAGAATTTACATGAGGTATCTGTCCATTGCACATGCAACTAGATTTGAACTTTTCTTGTAACTTCTTTTTCTTTTGAATTTTGTTCATTTGTCTCTTCTGTCCCTGCTTATAAATATATATTATTAGAAACAAATTCAAAACTATTTATTCTTACCTTAGAACATAATCTTTTAACCACTATTGAGTGATCTAATAGTCTAAGGATCTCTCAACTCGTCGGCTTACATAAATACAGACTATCTCACAAGTGGGTATACTAATCGCGAAAAACTATCATGTCTCTTGATAAACTGAATGTACCTGTGATTTTTCTAGCTGCATTTTCTTTTTCATAGACATTCTTGTTCTTTTTGGCAATATTCCTGTGAAAACTGTGATTTTTGACTCATATTCTTTCTGTTTCCTGCGTTTACGAGCTAATTTAGGGCTAACATCTGTTGAATTAGGTATATTATTGTGTATAAAGAGATCTGATGTATGTTCAAAAGATTTTACATTTGTTGCATCTTTATCGCTACTATTATCTTTCCATGAATCATTTTGATTTGTATCCAATGGCATAGGAGGTACACTGTGTTAAAATAAATTCAAGATTAAATATATAATATTACATACATAGTAAAGTATTACAGTAGAGTTATCGAAAAATCAATAATTTACGAAATATTTTATACCTTACTCTGGCATATTTTGACATAAAGTATAAAATATCTCGTAAATGCAATTTAATGCAAAAAAATTATGCAATTACGTATCTTTTTTGAAAAGTAATCATGTACTTTATTTACTGAACCGATTTAGCTTATTATTCTACATAAAAGTGTTAAGGCATAATTGCCAAAAAATCAATAGATATTTACGATATTTTATATTTTGTCAAAATGTGTCAAAGTATAAAATATTTCAAAGTATTGATTTTATAATTCTACTTTAATACTTTTATATGCAGAATATCTAAAGGAATCATATTATGCAAAAAAATATAATTCTATTTAAAAAAATGACAATGATCTTTATGTATCCTTAAAAAAATCAAATTTTTCAAAAATTAATATATTTTAACATTATCTTTCCTTCAAGTTATACAACTTTTGTTTGAAACATTTTTCCATCTTTGCCTAGGGCAATTAAAATAGCATACTATGTAATACTACATAAAAATTAATAAATTCATCTTAAATATGAACATGTTTAAAAATTTATTACAAATTTTTCTTACACTGCTCCTTTGGCAATTCTGTCAAATGTTGTTTCGAATGGATCATAATTTAAAGAATCATTAGATGTTCCATTTTCATCAAAATGATTGTTTTTCACAGTACTATATTTTTCTTTCGATATCGCGGTTGATGCTAATGAACTTACGAAAGGTCTCTTTGTAGTTTTTCTCTGGTAAGTTCGAATTGGTTGTTTACAATTCATTGTTTTACCTAAAAATGAAAATATTCTCTTTTGAAATTATTTTAGAATATAGAAACAAGTTATAAAAAATTGTGATAAAATCAATATTTACATTCAAAAAAGATCAAGATTTGCAAAAGCTGTTTTTATAAAGCACTGTCTCATAAATGTGTAACAAAAAATGCTCAAAATTTCTTTTGATTCTCGTTTTTGATATTCTTTACTTCTCCTAAAAAAACAGCAAAACAATCTTTTTTCTTAAAAGTATTTAATATGCCACTAACCAAACTATCATTCACCTAAATTCTAATCTTGTCTTTTGTCATAACCTCTACCAAAGAGAAACTGTTCCCAGTCCCGCCTTTTTCATCTTCTTCTTCTTCTTCTTCTATGTTCCCCCATCGATATATAAGGTGCGTTCCATTTCATGCATGATGCGCATGATACATCATTTATCCTTTTTGTTCACCAAAAAATAAACAAGGATAAATGGGTGCGTTCAGCGAACACAAGTGATCAGTGAGCAGCATCGACATAAAGCATGGACTGCGCCATCCATGTGTAAAAATGGTCGACAAAATGAGTGAGATAGGATTCGAAGACGGTCAATCTCTATCACTTTCTATTCAACGTGATCACGTATGTTAGAAAGAGAGAGAGATTGGCCGTCTTCGCATTCTATCTCACTCAGTTTTGTCGACCACATTGTGCACGTATGGATGGCGCAGTCCATGCTTTATGTCGATGATGAGCAGTTAGTGATGATTGGCTTTTATTGTTAGATCTCTAAATCTAGACCAATTACGTTGACGAATTACTCAACTATTGTACAACCGTTGTGTCCGCTGAACGCGCCCATTATGCGCATCATGCATGAAACGGAACGCACCAATAGAATGGACCGCTGATGACAGTGGAAGGGGTAATCGCACGCGTAGAGTGAAGAGGCAGATAATATGAAATAACATTCATATCATGGGGCGGTATTTATAGTCAGTTCTTATTTTATGCATGGTCTACATAAGCGGTAAGAGTAGTGAATCAAGGCTGTAAGTCATTTGAGGAAACCGTGATTTCTAGCGAATAAGACGTAGAGGAAGGCCGTAAAGTCGTAGAGTAAGGCTGTATTGAAAATGAATTTAAATCATTTTGTTTACGGCCTTATTCTACGCCTTATTAGCCAGAAACGGCGGTTTAATCAAATTGCTTACAGCCTTAATCCGCTACTCTTATCGCTTATGTAGACCACTCATTAGACCGTCTTAAGTACGGTCTTAAGATGCTAATACGGTTCTGTGATTGGTTTAGAACCATATAAGACTTTATATAGTTCTAATATTTAGATATTTTAGATAATAATAGATAATTTTGAAGGTTATCTTGGCGAGAGGGGTTTAAGGCAAATGTAAGAGTAAGCTCTATCTACAGGGTATCCCATTTTAACTTGGACAGTAAAATATCTCGAAAACTGAGCCCAGCAGACAAAAATGTTTCAGACAAAAGTTGTATGGTTTCGAGGGGGACATAAGATGGTGTCATTGCTTTGACCTTGGATAATTACTTGAAAGTCATGTGAAGGTCATCTTCAATTCTTTAAACAGAACTCTATACTTTTTATTACATATTCTTGTAGCTTATCTCGAGAGCTTTCCAAAACGCTATAATGAAGTATGTTTTTGTTAAGTATTTCTCGAGTTAATTTAAATTTTGTTATGACATTTTTTAATATAAGATATGAAATATCTCATAAAGTATTTATTAAAGTATTACACTTTTGAATGATTTTACCTTAATACTTTTAGACGTAGAATAATAAAAGGAAACGATTAATGTAAAAAAGCACGAAAATTTAGGTTTAAAAATTTTATTGAATTTTTTAATTGCATTGATGGATTTTACAAAATTCCATATCTAAAATTAATACTATTAATCGATTCCTTTTATTATTCTACGTCTAAAAGTATTAAGGTAAAATCATTCAAAAATAAATACTTTATGAGATATTTAATATTTTATATTAAAAAATGTCATAACAAAATTTAAATTAACTCGAGAAATACTTAACAGAAACATACTTCATTATAGCATTTTGGAAAGCTCTTGAGATAAGCTACAAGAATATGTAATAAAAAGTATAGAGTTCCGTTTAAAGAATTGAAGGTGATCTTCACATGACTTTCAAATAATTATCCAAGGTCAAAGCAATGACACCACCTTATGTCTCCCTCGAAACCATACAACTTTTGTTTGAAACATTTTTGTCTGCTGGGCTCAGTTTTCGAGATATTTTACTGTCCAAGTTAAAATGGGACACCCTGTATATATCTATGATACCATCTTAATCATCGACTGCAATACGCATGGATACCATCTTAATCATCGACTGCAATCATAGACTTATATAATAGACTGCGCGTTCTTATGGACCAGCGTGCGCCGGGACCGAAGGACAGAGATAGTCTGTAAGTAGTGCGCTTTCTCTCGCACACCGCAAAGAGTGGGGAGGAGTATGGAGGGGATCGCTATGGAGACGCATAGCAACTTCTCCTCTTNGTGTCCCCACCACCTCCGTATTAGAAAGAGACATAACTACTTACGCTATTGCTCTCTCTTTCTAGTGTTGGCCCCAAGCTCTCTCACGGAACGCGCAGTCTATTATATAAGTCTATG
>JAJVSH010000153.1:378524-398236 GCA_021460005.1 Tetramorium alpestre | reverse complement strand
GCGTCTAAGAAATGAGGAACTAAAACGTTCCGCCATATTGATTTCGTTTCGTAAAAACTGTAGATAGAAAGTGATAGAAAGATAAATAAATATTGAATGCAATTGAATTTTACTTATATCTTAATATTAAATTGGTGGTGTGTGACTGACTATACATGGTGAGANCGTGTTGTGTACGAAATTTCTACGTTNCNCTTGCCCCGCGAGAGGNGCCACGGAACAAATTATTGTCGGGCAGTNTATAACCTTGTACACAAGCGTGTACGACTCGGGCAGTGTATAATCTCGTACACGCTTGTGTACAANATTATACACTGCCCGTCAATAATTTGTTCCGNGGCCNTTCTCGCGGGACAAGGGAAACGTAGAANTTTCGTACACAACACGCTCTCACCANGTATAGTCACTCACCACCAATTTAATACTAAATTAATATGGCGAAACGTTTTAGTTCCTCATTTCTTAGACGCTTTGTAGAGGCGCTGCAAACACGGGTAATAAGAGAACAATAGGAGTTTTCGAGCCCTGAGTAGTATACATTTTTTCGGTAATTTTTTTTAATTCCCTTTTAGTTAAAGGGATTAGGTATTTAATATTTATTTATAAAGATAACAGGTTAAGTTGAAAAATGATATTTTAATATTTTGTATGATATTTGTATTATATAATATACTAATTAATATAATATACTAATGTATTATACAGGGTGATTTGTATAAAGTGACCAATTTAATTATTAGCGAAATTTGATGAAAAAATAGTTTGTACGGATGTATTTAGTACAAAGGAGGACATTATATAGTGGAAACAATTATTTTATGGGTAGAAGTGTTGAGGAGATTTCAAAGTCAACTTTACTTTTGTTAATGGAATGTTGTGTTTTTTATTTTTTAGTATGATTTTTAAGACAAATTCAATGGTATATTACATAATGTCATTTTACCTTGGACTTGACAACGCAGATGAATCCTATCTAACTGATTCACTGCTTCTTCTTAAAGAGCTGGTTTCTCCAACTTTTTGGTAAACTAATAGTTAAATCATAAATCTATTTTTGTTTTATCTTCAAATTAAAGAAGTTTAGACGTATAATTTAACTATTAGTTAGCTTATCAAGAAGTTGGAAAAACTGGCCTTAATAGTACTTATAATAGAATATTTTCAAGTGTTATAGTGATTTGAGTAATCATATTACGAGTTGTTGGAGATTCAGAGTACATAATTAATAGCATTAATATAATAAAAGGCTTAAATTTGATTGTAAAAAGTGAGTTTAGAGCATCAGTGTACATTTATTAAAAAATATAATAAATGTTTTATATTTGTAATTTCCACTTTATATACATTCTCTGTAAAGCTGTAATAATATAATTAATATATTGTAAAAAAAGAAATTATTTGATGAAATGTTTTGTATGTCATAGGTTTCCTCTAAACAATGAAAATCTTTTGAATAAATGGATTGCTGTTGTTGGAAAGCCAAATTGGAGACCGAAGAAAACAAGCAGAATTTGTAGTCTGCATTTTAGTGAAAAAGATATACGAGGCATGGGATATAAACATTTTTACTTACGTGAAAATGCAGTACGAAAAAATTATTCTTCAATTGTCGTAGGAAAAGAGCAAATTGATATCGCGATGTTAAAACCAAAAAATAATTACAATGCTGCAAGTAAATTTGTAAGCATCAATGAAACTTGTGTTCACGATTATTCAAATAATATTAATATTACAATTGAAAATAATGAATTAAGTACATTTGGTATTCAGGACTCAGATGATTCAAAGAACGATTCTTCACTCAGATAAAAAACGTAAATTTATTCAAACTGATTTTGAACATATCTGTAATGCTGCAAACATAAGTAATTCTATAAGTTTCAGTGAAATTTGTGTCGTGAATAAAAGTGTAGCCTGGGATCATAGCTATTCAAGAAACAATGTTAGCATTACGACCGAAAATGATAAATCCAGTATATTTTACACTCAAGATCCAAATCAATCAATTCAAAAGACAGTTTTTCATTTAGATGAAAAACGCAAATTTATTCTAATTGATTAAAAAAATGGCATTGTCACCTTTCTTACACAGTTTAACTAATTTTAAATCTAATAAGGAAATAGATTTTACAGCAAAAAAATACAAAAACTATCGTCAAATATAAAAAATATGAGAAAGAAGAATAAAATATTACAACAAAAATTAAAAAGATATAAGAAAAAAATTATTTTAATGAAAGAAATGTTTAACCAATTACAGAATAGCCTGATTAGATGATTCTTTTCAATTAATAAAGATACAATTTAATGAGGAAACAATGAGAACACTACGTTAAAGATTTTTGAAACTAAAGTTATTAAAAAACAAAGGTTAAATAAACTATAGCAAATTAATAGTGAATGAGATTAATATTGAATGAAATATAAAAATATTTGTCGATAAATTATATCTTTCTTATAAATTAATAATTTTTCTTCTTTTTTCATTTGATTTTGCATCATTTTTAAGAATAAACGTTATAAATAGTAATATTGAGTTACAGAATGCTATGAGTTTAGAAATTTAGAAATTGTATAAGTATGTTCAATTTATAAATTTGTCAAATAATGTTACTATTATTGCGTATATTTATGCGTATGCTTTTTTAAATTTCGACAAATTGCATCATAATTTTCAATAAAACAAATATATAAGATAAAATAATGCTTTAAATAATTGCATATTAAGTTTCATGATATTATTAATGCTAAGGAAATGATATATTTCTTATTGATGAAGCAAAGCTTTGTTCTATTTCATTTGTATAATAAAAAATATTTTATTATTAGAACGTTGTGTAAATTATCTGTAAAATTAATTCTGAGAAAATTTTTGACTATATTTTATATATATTATTAATTAGATTTAGTTATCATACAAACTCACATTTCTTACGAAATATCTGTATCTTTTAAATATATAGAAGAGATTATTAGTTAACTATTTACATTATCATGAATTTGATTGACCATTTCTGAGAGTAAATAATTTTAATTAAATGCAATATAATTTTTTGTATGCTTTCTCCATATTCAGTTCAAATACCACACTTAATTTTAACATCAAAATTAATCTTACGATTTAAATAAAAAATTAATAATATAGATATAGGAGAATATAGTATGAATATTTAAAAAAAATTGAAATATAATCATAAAAAATATTAATAGTTTTATTAAAGAAGTTTTATGCTCCTAAAAAAAATATCATTTTCATTCAAATGAAGTACAAAAAGAAGATAAGTAATAATGATAACAGTATGCGATACCAGACTGCAAATGCTAACAATATGAAATCATGGAAGAGATAATGCACAAGTGCAAATGCACAGGGCCTGTTCTTTATTGTTGCATTGCTGTACCAGTGCAATAAGTTAAAATAAAACACATTTTTTTCTTGTTTTAACTTATTACACTGATGCAGTAGTGCAGTAATAAAAAACAGATCCATATATGTGATCCAAAACGCACTTGTGAGTGCATATGTATGTTTATGTAGCGTTCGTGCTTGTGTATGTATGTAATCATTAATGTCTAGCCATATGAAGTTTGGCAGCGTTCAGAGTTTATCTTTTTCCTTCTATTGCCTTTCACATTGAAAGTGATACAATAAATTTTTTACTTTTACTTTCTAAAAACACGTGTCAATTTGCGAATTTTCAATATTTTTCAATAATTCTAGTTTACGAGATAGCCACGCAAATAAATTTTAAGAAAAAATTTGGTTTTTTTATTTCAAGCTATTGGTTCTTGAGATATCGTGTTAACCGTTCATTTTTTTAAGGCTATGCCTCAATTAATGTCTCGGAATTTTGGAATGAAAATATTGTAAAAATTTTTTTCATATCTTGACACATGTATTAATAAATGTGTAAAAAATTAGAATCGTATGTTTTATAATTTTCTTTTAAAAAAATTCCAAAAACGGCCTTATTTTTAAATTTAGTGTAATTAAATGAGAATATATCCTTTAGCAAGCTTTTGTCAGATAATCGATATTGCAATATCGTATTCTACGATGGCATTTCGAAAACAATATAGGAACTTCATAAACAACATATAAGTATACATCTAATTATGGGATTATTCAGAAAAGTAAATCATTTTCTGAAGACAAGATAGCAATCAAAATAATGAAACTTTTATACTTATTATATAGCTTATTATAAGCTTTAAATGAAAGAAATGGAAATTATTAGTTTGCTTCTTAAAATCAGTTTGATAATACAATGCAAGCTCAGTTCATAATAAAATCTGTATTAATATTAACTTTATTGAGCATAATCCTCATGTAAGTTCTTGAATATTGATGGCTGGATTCTGTAATATAAAGCGTATATGCGCGCATGTATCTACAGTATAAATTTACTTATTACGTAACATTTACTATAAAAAAAGCGCCCATATTCGCTTTACGGAATCCAACCAATATTAATATAAATTTTTTATCGTGTTGTTATATGTAAACAGTTATGAAACACTAGATATTATCTAATTCTTCATCTAATATAAAGCTAAAAACCTTTATTCATTATTTAGATCTTTGTCATGTTAAAACTTGCAAGAAACATTTTAATTAGATCGGCTGAAATAAAACATGATATTGGAGCGAGCTATATTAGCAATATATTATTGAGCTACATAATTTACACAAATGTAATTAAAATTAAAACTTAAAAATAAATGATCTCCATAGTGTATTCATTGCATTACTTGTTAATCATGTTCATCTTGTATATACATTATTTATAACATACGTTATATATTTTTAATCATTTGCAGAATAAATTTTATTAGGTTTCAAAATATCAATATTTTTTTAGCCAAAGCATATCATTTTTATTTTGTGGCACAATAAATAAAAATCTTTAACATATACTTAACATATACTTATATCTTTAACTTTTATATCTATTTCTACTTTGTCATTTTTCTTTTAAAAAATGTTACTTATTACTGAAGTATGTAAAAAATATAACAATATTATATATATTTTTGCAATTAATCGCAAAATAATTACATTAAAATAAATGTTACTATATTATTTTTTCAAGTCAATTTGGCATATTATTAGTAATATAAATTGTAAAACATTCTAACCACTCAAGAAAATGAGACATTAAAATTAATGAAACATCCTTATTTTTATTGTAGATTTGTTTCATAATCTGTAAAGTATATTTTTTTGTTTGTGCTGTATGGTGCTCAGGTTTTATTCTCAATAAAATTATACCAGAACGCAATTTCCTAGGATAAAGATCCAATACATCTCTATTATGATTTTTACAATAAATAGATACCCGTTTTAACATTAAATCTGTGAAATCCAAGACTGCAGATGCATATTGCAGTTGAACTAAAAGTTCCTTTAAATAATTAAACATTAATTGAAAAACATATGCAGATCTGGCGCTAAGTTCCAATAATTTGTTTAGCATATTTTCATTACTTCGGTTAGCTATATAATTTTCTTCCTTTAAATTTGGAAACATGTAGAATTGGGAAATAAAACTATTAAGCAAAGGCTCTTCTATCAATTTAAATTTTTGTAAAGCATATATTTCTTCCTTCGTAGATAATCTAAGATGCAAATTTGAATATAAAGCGCTATGTAACAATTCTTTAATTTCATTATTTATTTCCAACTGTAAAAGTCTCATAAGTAATCGATCTATATGTTGTATAAAAATTGAATTCTTAATTGATAGATGCATTATAGAAAGAGTTAAACATATCAAAATGTCTTCTGCATAGCACTTATTCAAAACTTTATCCGTAAGATATTTATCTAAAAAAATATTCATAAATTTTAAGCTGTTTTCTCTAGATGTAAATATCTTCAAATGTTTAAAATTATTTGTCATTGTGCACCACTTCCGTAAGATGTCCTGTAACATGATTATATTAAAATTAATATATTAAATAAAAATATCAAAAAATGTTAAAATATATTAATCTATATTTTCTATATATCTATTTATATAAATAATCAACATACAATAATTAACAATCGAATCGAATAACGTTGATAAGCTTCTTTAGATATCTTATAACACAAAATATTGCTTAATGATATACTTAAAGTACTCAATACTGTATCAGATTGTATGCAAAGCAAAGTTTTCTTTGACATTTTTTCATAATTCTCAGACTGAATAACGTTTTCTGTGTCATTATAACTTTTCAATACTGCTCTCAATATATCTGCATCCATGTTGCATTCAACTTGCAATGTAAGAGTACACAAATATATAGTTATAGTATATTGTAATAATATTGAATTATGTACAATTCATTATGAGATTAACCTATATAAGAAAAGAAATAAATATTATTAATCAAAATAATTTAAATATAATTCTTAAAACATATGAAGAAAAACAAATGACATTTATAATCATGCATTATTCTTAGATATTAATAAATTTAGATTACGAACCTTTACATGCAAAATAAAAAACCTATTAATTTAAAAATGTACATTAAAATAATAGATATGATATTAATTAATCAAGTGATTTCTCCGAAATTCTTTTTTTTGCCAATAATGTAATAAATAACATGAACAGATAGGTGCGGGTTCAAGCATGAAGAATAGAGACTGATACAGACCAGGATACTGAAGTCCCGTTTCAACTTTTTCTTCTTCTAAAGGTGCCCTTATGCAGCGTCTACAATGGGTGCATCCCATGGACACAGTATAAAGGCTGCAGCACAGACTTTTGCAAAAACGTATAATCTTAGAGCATATAGGCCGGTATTCATAGTCAGTTCTTATATTTAAGATCATCTTAAGTACAGTCTTATATTGGTTCTAAACATCACAGAGCCGTATTAGCATCTTAAGACCATACTTAAGACGGTCTTAAAATAAGAACCGATTATGAATACCGCCCATAAGACATGGAGGAGGAATGGCATATGTTTTCCATGATCCGAAAGTGTGGCCAAGATCTGTGCGAGAGAGAAAGGTATAGAGTCCTATTTCTCCTCTATGCGCATGCGTTTTATACTAACGCGCATCTAAACTGCACATCTACACAACCTAAGATTTTACTCATGAAGCCAAGTGCGCGACTAATCTAATCGAAAAAAAAAACATATTAGGCATAAATTTACCAAATTAATTCATTTTGTACATGAATAAAAATTTTAATAAAATTCACTTTTCATCTCGCTTATAACCTTAAAATTTGCTCCAAGTTTATAACCTGTATTGTCTAAATCATGTTTCATCTGACAATTTCAACGCATGCACATAGAAGACAAATAGGACTCTATATTTTTCTCTCTCGCACAGATTTTGGCCACACTCTGCAGGCAGCATTCCTCCTCCATGTCTAAATGCTCTAAGCGCATAATACATAACGCATAAGGAAATCAACCAATCCGAGTCCTTCACTTCTTTTTCCAGGATAGAAATAAAGAACTCTGATTGGTTGATTTCCTTATGCGTTATTTATTATGCGTTCTGCAAAAGTCTGTGCTGCAGCCTTAAGTATGTATCATGGAGGTAGGAATAACAGGAGGGAACATAAATGCGCGGGGGTGAAGAATGAGACGTGGGACGAAGGTTTACCACTCAAGATAGCGACCATATTGGAAGGAGAAAGATAACCATATTGGAAGGAGAAAGATAACCTCTGAAATTCAGCGGTTATCTTTCTCCTTCCAATATGGTCGTCGACCGATTTCTCCTTACCTCTCAGAATATACTCCCCTCGTTAAAAAGGTATCTTATACTCCCTCCTGTTATTCCCATAGACATAATATATTAGACCGAGCATTCGGCCTTATTTGAGCAGTGGGGGTAAGGTGCACGTAGAAAAAGACATACAGAGAAAGGTTTCTGCGTTCTCTCTCACTCGCGCATGCGCAGTCGTTTTACTACGTATGACTACGCTTTGTACGCATGCGCGAGTGAGAGAGAACGCAGAAACCTTTCTCTGTGTGTCCTTTTCTACGTGCGCCTATACCCCCACTCCTGAACGCTCGGTCTAGATATACTATGTCTATGGTTATTCCTCCATGGTATGTACATACACTGAGCAGGAATGGTGTCCCCACATACCGAAACGCGTACATACGTGTGTCTCTTAAAGAAAAAAAGCGTGAGAGGTTTTAGAAGGAACGAGATACGTATAGAGACAACGCGGTGTCACTATAGCTATCTCACCTGCACGCCCTGCATTCAAGCGGCGAGAGTGAGACAACCGTAGGTGTCGTAGGGACAGTCGCTAGCACGTTTTGCATTGCTTTCTCTCTCGATTGTGCATCTTGCGACAAAGATGCGACATCGGACGGCTCCCCACTATTTTTTCGCTCCCACTATTTTTTCGCTCCTCTATCCGCGCGTCTAGAGACACACGTATGTATGTACACGCTTCGATGTGTGCATTCGCCGCGTTCGGCTGTCACACACCCACACCAGCCTGAAGGACACCATTCCTGCCGGTCAGTGTACACACCATCGACATAAAGCATGGACTGCGCCAACCATGTGTAAAAATGGTCGACAAAATGAGTGAGATAGGATTCGAAGACAGCCAATCTCTATCACTTTCTATTCAATGTAATCACGTATGTTAGAAAGAGAGAGAGATTGACCGTCTTCGCATCCTATCTCACTCAGTTTTGTCGACCACATTGTGCACGTATGGATGGCGCAGTTCATGCTTTATTGTAGAGATATTCTAGTGTTAACTATTCCCCTTTCTTACACTGAGAGTATATTCCGAACGATACCAGTTTGGCTTATTTTTGTTTGGCAATGTTGGCAGCCACTTAACTAAACCGAGAAGTGTTCCGAACCCATCATAACCTGTAAAAGTCAGTAGTTTGCAGCTACACAAATTTTCCTTTTACTTCTTTTCTTCTTGTGATAAAAGTTATAATATTAAAAATGAATAGAAATAAAGCGATGATATTTAATAAAGAGTAAAAATAAAAAAAGATCGTATTTATATTTGACTTTTACTATGATTTGTTAATGTAAAACAGTAAAATACCATATAATCTAAAGTAAATACGATATAATTGTGGTAATGCGCATAGAAGAGAAATAGGACTCTATACCTTTCTCTCTCGCACAGATCTTGGCCACACTTTCGGATCATGGAAAACATATGCCATTCCTCCTCCATATCCATATGCTCTAAGGTTATGCAAAAGTCTGTGCTGCCTTTAAGCATCGTCTACAATGACCGTAGCAGTAAGATCGTAAACAAATTAACCAATCACAAACAAGTTTTTTATATATTCTTGACTGTCGTTGGTCAATTTACGATCTTACTGCTTACGATCTTACTGCTACCGTCATTGTAGACGAGTCATTAAAGACCACAGCACAGACTTTTGCATAACGCATAATACATAACGCATAAAGAGATCAACCAATCAGAGTTCTTTATTTTCATTCTGAAGAGAGAAATGAAAGACTCTGATTGATTGGTTTCCTTATGCGTTATGTATTATGCGTTATGCAAAAGTCTGTGCTGCGACCTTAACTTTATAGCGTTTTCGACTGAAGCGGGTTAATCCAACTCGGGTTAATTTTCGACCAATCACAATTATTCTTCTAAAGAATGGAGTAACCGTGATTGGTCAGTTATAAAAGAAACAAGCCCAACCCGGATTAGTTTTGCTTCAGTCGAAAACGCCATAAAAGGCTTTGAGTATATAGACATGGAGACGGAACGCCAGCACCGAAAGTGTGTCCAAGATCTGTGCGAGAGAGAAAGGTATAGAATGATACTCGTGCGAGAAAGGTATAGATAGAGTGATACTTGTCCTCTCTGCGCACGCGTCAATACAATGACTGGCTGCGTTATATAAATTGTAATAATGCTTTTAATTAGTTTCGTTATACTGAGTAGACATTTTTATTAACAATATCTATCTTAATGATTTAACGCAGCATACGATTCATACATTAAGTACAGAAGTATCAAAACTGTAGTACAGGTTATGATGTTGACGCATGCGCAGAGAGGACGAGTATCATTCTATACCTTTCTCTCTCGCACAGATCTTGGCAGAGATTTCTATACATACTAGACCACTAACTCCTTATGTATAAGGTGGTGCCCGATTTTATGTACACACGGCGACATTAATGCCTGGTCATACCGACTGAGCCAGTTCAGAATGCGTCTTTCTCTTTCTACATGCTTCCATATTGGAAAGAAAAAGACGCATTCTGAACTGGTATAATCGGTATGTCCAGGCTGTTAATGTTGCCGTGTGTACAAACAAATACATAAGCCAATTCTTTCTGCGCATGCGCTACCACTTGCATAGATGTATGTATGTATGTATAAAGGAAAGATTTACATGTATTGACTGTTGGTGTTGGTGGGGCGTACATGTATTGACTGTTGGTGAAGGTGGGGTATCGGCGCAAGCGCAGAAAGAATTGGCTAACAACTTATAAGTACATAAAATCTGGCGTCATTTTATATATAAGCCAAATCTAGGGAGTTAGCGATCTAATATGTATAGAAGTCTATGATATATAATCTATGATTAATTCCGGCCCAATTGCCTCTCTAACTCGTAGGCCGTTGAGCGCGCGGTCCCTTACTCACTCCTTCCATTTTAAGATCATTCTCCTTCTCTCCATGATCTTTATAGCCTGAATCTGCCATGCGTTCAGGCCATCTTCAGGCGAGTTGCGCAAACGTCTCACACGACGGAATGTCTCGGCATACATCTCGGCCTGCAGGTCAAGCGGAGGAAGTCCTGCTAATATAGAGGCTCCGGCGAACGATACGGTGCGATCGCCCTGATGGCCATTGTCCTGAGTGAGGTCCTCAGTATGGCTCTGATCTTTTTTGATTTACAGGCCTCCTCGGTCTACATCGGTGCGCCGTAAAGCGCCACCGAGTTCACCGCTGTGGCATACATGCGGCGAGCCCTGCCCCTCAGGCCGCCCAGATTCGACATTAGTCTCGAGTAGAGTCCTAAATAATCAGAGAAGCGCAATCGACGGGCTCGCTTGCTGATTGGCTAACCGTAACCACCCATCAAAACTGGGAGTGTTGGGCCCGTAGCTGTCTGTATTACCTCAGCTGGCATATTATGAATGAGTAAAAAAGATTAATATTTGTAATATTATTAATAAAACAATGTTAGATACAGTTAGACATTTTGGGTCACGCATTATATCGTGAATAACCAAATTGATAGAGGTTATTATCTTGTTTACAAACGGTCAGCTGCGGGCTCAACTTGGCCATTATGGAATCATGGAGGGGGTAGCGATTGCGCTTCTCTAATTATTTAGGACTCTAGTCTCGAGCACTACCCGATCATTGCCTCGAGTCTTGGCGCCAGGCCGGTAAAGTGAGGAACAAAACTCCAGCGCTCGTCCAGCACAAGGTATTTGATGTGTTTCCTAACGGCAATCTGCGCACCGTCCACAGAGACATTCGTAGCGGGCGGTTTCCCAAATGAGCCAATATGGAAGAATACCGCTTCGGTCTTATGCGATGTTACCCTTAGATCAAGTGACTTAATCATCTCGATCGCACCCGCTAAGGCCCTATCGGCGCGTATTCTCGCCTCTGCCCAACTATCGCCGGCCGCCAGGACGAGCGTATCGTCCGCGTAGCACACGATTTCGCTACGCGGAGGTAGATCCACCTCCGTCAGTATGCGGTTGAATCCCAGGTTCCACAAAAGTGGACCCAGGACCGACCCTGCGGCACCCCCCTTCTTACGCTTCTCATGCATAGCGCACCGGTGCGATCTTTAAAGATCAGCCGTCTGTCGTATAGATAATCCCGCAAAATTCTTCGCAGGTACGATGGGAATCCATGTAGTTTCAGAGACTTCTTGATGCGGTCCCAGGGCAGGGTGTTGAATGCGTTGGTTATATCTAACAATACTGCCAATACCACCCTGCCCTCCTTTAATTCTTTACGCGTGTACTCCTTCACGCGCAGGATCGCATCGTTTGTCGCCATTCCTGTTCTGAAGCCGTATTGACGCTCGTGCAAATTCAGGCCAGAGAGCGCGAGGTGCTGTTGCATCCTCTTTAAAATCATTCTTTCCAGAACCTTGCTCATCTCATCCAGGAGGCAAATGGGCCTATATGACGATGGCACATTTGCTGGCTTGCACTCCTTATGAAGGAGCACGAGGAGGGATTCTTTCCAAACTTTGGGGAACCCCCTTGAGACACCTTGTCAGTATCTACTATCCATCACTTTGTGGGCCAAGGCGAGAATTCTATTCGATACGTTGTCCGGACCAGGGGTCGCGTGTCTTTCTTTCATACGCCGGATGGCCCATTCTAATTCTTCCTCATCAATCTCCTACTGGTCTTCCCAGTTTGCATCGTAGTTCACAGTCTCCTCCGTATTCTCGTTCCCGCAATAATCGCTCCTGGGAGGGTCCGGAAATAGTGTATCCGTAACTTCGTCCAGAAGTACCGGATCCAACTTTTCCGCCACTGGAAAAGATCATTGTCTGAGTTTTTTCCGGACAATCTTATAACCAAGTCCCCAAGGATTATCGTTGAGAGTGATTAAAAGTTCGTCCCACGCTTTTGCCTTAGCCTTGCTTATGGCTTTACCGAGTGCTATCTTGGCCTCCTTGTAGGCTGCTTTTTTCTCGTCCGTCACTTGTGGCGGGTCACGTCACTTCTGTCTGGACCTAGTCCAACATCTTCTGGCTTTGTTGAACGCACTCCTAAGGTCACTCAGGTCCTGCGACCACCAGTATATCGCTCTTCTCGCTTTTGGCCTCATCCTTGGCATGGCCACGTCACAGGCATGAAATATCATGTTCCTGAAGCTCTCTAATTGATCGGTGAGCGTTTCTCTCTCTTCACCGCTGTTGCCATGTGCTGATCAATAATGCAGCGACTAAATTATCCTCGTCAAGCTGACGAACGGACCATCTTTTAAGCGTGTTTCCTCTGACCGCAATTGGTTGTAATTCCCGGGAGAGCTCGAGACAGATTTCCACATACCTGTGGTCCGACATAGACTCCAAGTTGGACAACACCCTCCAGTCTCTCGAGAGTCTTGCGATTCTCGGAGAGGCCCATATGAGATCAACCACTGATTCTCCTTAGGCGCGAACGCACGTACTGGAACCTCCGCGATTGAGGCAGCATAGCCCGTTCGCGGTGGTGCGCCCAATCTGACACAAGGCGTCCTCGAGCGTCGGTGCCTCGAGCCCCACAACGCGGCGTGGGCGTTAAATCGCCCGCTACCAATACAGAGGCGCTATTTGTCGCTCTGATGCACCTAGAGAGATGGTCTTTCCTCGACTTCTTCCAAACTCAGTCTGGGCGTTATGTATACGCTTATTACATAGACATCTCCCCAGTGTATCGCCACAAATCCTTGCCCCGATTCCACTTTCGTACATGGGAATGGGGTTCGTGTGCGTCTCCAGGTGATGGCCGCGGAACCGTCCGTATTCCCGACCCATCGTGGATCTCCGGCTGGGACGGTACGGTTCCGAGATGATAGCTATCGAAGAATCATGCTCGTCCATGCATTGCATCAATAAATCATGCGCACGGCAAGCATGGTTTAAGTTCACCTGTAGGAGTCCTATTACACCTTGTGGAGTGAACGTGCCGACTTACAATTAGGCACGTTCACTCCACAAGGTGTAATAGAACTCCTACAGGACAGGTACAATAGAACTCCTCTGCCACCTTTTTCATCCTTGGTTTTCTCTGTTCAAGAGGGGGAAGTTGAGTCAATGCCGGTGTCACGTCAACCTCCATGAGCTCTGTCTCACTCTTGCTTCTCGATCGTACAGGGACGGGGGCCCTTTAGAGGGGGGGGCACCGCGTACTACGGATTGGGAAATTTCCACCTCCATTGGTTCCATGGTGGAAACGACAGAGGGTCCCGTTGTCCTCTTATTCCTATTTCCTTTCGGTCTTTTCGCTGGCGCCTTATACGCCGCACCGCCCATGCGGTGCGTGGATGGAAGACCATTCTCTTGGCATAAGATGCAGAGGAGCCTGTTGCAGCAGTCCCTAGCCCGATGTCCAGCCTGGCTGCATCTGTAGCACAGGTCACTCCTGTCCGTCGTGTTCCTACAGGAGCCCTGCACATATCCTCTTTTCAGACATTTGAAGCACTGCATATGCCTCGGAGCCAACAACTCCACCCGGGAGGAGATCCAACCGATTCTCACCCTGCCAGTAGCCGACACTTTGTTTGCCGCCGCCACAGGGCATTGTACCCAAAGGGTACCTAGGCCGTTTGGCGCCATCCTTATTTCTCCGGCGTGAATCTCATCGAGAGTGCATTCTCCTGTCGAGGCGATCACGCGCTTGACATCCTGCACTTCTGTGGCATCCACAATGTCTTTGACTCTAATTTCTGCCATTTTAACCGGTCGCGTGACTTTAACCCCTTCCATACTTCTGAGAGCCTCCTCCATCTTTTCTTTAAGCGCAATCGCCCTCTCCGACCCGTTTGGCTCAGGAATCTCCAATATTACCGCTCTCGTGGCGGCTCTTTTAGGTCTTAACGTCTGAATACCAAGTTCCTCTATATCGATTTTCTCCCTTGCCACTTTCATCGCTTCTGACAGAGTACTGATTGGGCGGACACGTCAGTAGCACTGCGGCTGTGCGTGGAGCTCTACGTTTGGGGAGCTTCTTAATTGTATCACTATCTCCTCTTGTTGCATGGGAGAGAAAGAGAAGAAAACTCCTCCAGTTGGAGGAGTTTTCTTCTCTTTCTCTCCTATGTTTGAACTCGCACGGGTTTGATGCTACGTCTTTTGCTGCCCATTCTTCGTTTCCCTGAGTTGTAGTTGTTTTTGCGCCCCTGGGGGTAGTGTGGGCTTGTTTTTGCTCTTGTTTGCCCTTTTCTTCGTGATTGTACTCCAAGGCTCCTCCATCGGGAAGACTGTGAGCTTTGTTGAGACTGTCGGAATTGCCGCGAGGGGCTGCAACTTGTTTACTTGTGCAAAGTCCAGCTTCCCCGGTCTTGCTCCTTTCTTGCAGTTTGTTTTCGAGGGGTGATCCGCCCCTTTCTCCTTTCTCTGGCTTATCAATGGAATCCCAAGCGAATCCAAGTTCTCACGTAGCCATTTGCCCAACAATGAGGTCAATTGCTCTATCAGCGTATGAGCGATGTCTTCCTTCTTAGTCGTGGAGAGAGATTTCTCTCTTTGGTACACGACTTTTATTCTTTGTCCTACCAAGGGACGATCATCGATCACCTTGATCTTGCCCTTGAGAGCTGGGCGTATGATCGGGGGCCATTGCTCCCTGAGGGGAAGAATCACCTTCTTCTCCGATTTTTCCTTTTTTTCAGAGAGATCCACCGAAGTGGGAGATATCTTCACCTCCATGGCCTCCTCCTCCGCGTTTGCGTTGAGCTCGTAGAGGCTTTCATTAATATCCGTGTCTCTATCCATATCTTTCTTCTCGCACGGAGATTTGATCGACTCGCGTGGTGAAGGGAGTGGGGAGGGAGAGTCCCGCAATGTCCTTCTTCCCGAGTTTCTCTTCTTGTGTAATGAACGTTCTGCCTCTAGCTCCTGTTTGAGCTTTTGAACCTCTTTCTTGGCACGCTCAGTCTCCCTTTTCACCTTCTCCAACTCCTTTCTAAAGGCTTTAATTTGGCGAGAAGTATCATCGTCGTTTGCCGTGTCTGACGCACAGCTGGAGCGCGTACATAGCACTTCCAGCACAGCCGCTCCCACTACAGCAGCTTGATTTAGTTCTTTTTGCACGTACCCTTCAGGTTCTTGTTAACCTTGGACACGTGTAGCACACTATCGAAGCATTTTCGGGCTTTATTTGCCAGGTTTGCCGTCGGAGAGTCACTTAGCTCTTCCATCACGTTGTCCAGATCAAGCTTCATGCTCTTATAAACCGCCTCACTGGACATGCTACTAATTCTTTTTTCGGCTAGTAGCTTCACCTCCTCTCTTAGTTTCTGATTAAGCTCTCCTTGTGTCTGGGCACACGTATAGCCCATTAATTGGTGGTTTACCGCGAACTTTTTTCTCGATTGTCGTTTCTTCCACGACGTCTGTGTCCGTTTCTTTGTCGTCCTTTATCTCCATTCTTTTCCTCTTGCGGGTGACTTTATTCAGCTCTGACAGCATTTCTTCATCCGATAATTCAGAGCCCATGTCGTCTCCGGTACTTTCCTGATTACGACGTTGATTCGTAATCTCCATTAGTCTTACGGCCTCGAAAGAGAGTTCCCTCTTATTCTTTCTCTCAATTTCGAGTGCTTTTGAGGCCTCGCTTCTACCAGAGGATACGCTGGAAGCGGATCCGCTCCTGGACCCAGATTTATTCCCAGTCTTAGAATAAGCGGGACCTGGCCTCTCCCTCCTACTTATCTCTACAACAAAAGACAAACAGGAGGGAGAATCCGTCTTCGCGGATTTTTGCTCGGTGTGATCAGTGTGGCTGTCGCCACATAGATCCGCCTCCTCCGTGTTTAAATTAAGAATTGTTTTGTCAGTCATTTTAGGTATAATCCCACGACCCGACACGGCTGTGCCGCTAGGGTATACCCTCACCGCCCGGCTACCAACCGGGCGGATCCCCGAGTTCCGTCGGAGAACCGGCATATGCCGCGGGCCTCGGGAATGGTCCATCCGAGGCACTGAGCTTCAGCCGCCTACACACAGCGGGCGGGGTAGGCCCCAGACTCCCGCTGCTTTCGGGGGTCCCTCCCTCCGACCTCGAGGGCATCGTGTCGGGCGCTGCCAAGCGGGGGGCCCCACTGACGGTTGGGACGAAGAAGGCCACACCCCCCTCCATCGCCTTGCCCGCCGTGGCGACCGGCACACCCGAAGTGAGGGAGACTTCCTCTTCCCCATCCAGGCACTCCTACTCGACGCCCCGCTTCGGAACGGGGCGCGGTCACGGGACGCCGAGTTACTCCACCCCATCGAAAGCCGGACCCCGACCCGGGAATACGTCCCGGCGGCTCCGACGGTCCCACCCGCCAAGTCCCGTCTTGGAATACGTCCGAGCGGCCTTGACGAGCGTCCAATCTATGGATAGGGGACTCCGGCCCACGCTGGCAGTCCCCCCAACTGGCCCGAAAGGGGGAGCCAGAACTCCCCTTACGACCGTCCCCTCCAGTAACCCCACCGAGAATGACCCAACCGGCCGAAGCCCGCACCGACGGAGGGCCGCCCCCCAACGAGGCCACGGTTGGCCGAAATCGATCCGCCTAGTCACAGGCAGCGAGCAATTCTCCCCCTGACGGTGCCGTGCCACCGGGCATTTGCATTCAGGGTCGCCATCCCCTACCAGCCTCTAGAGGCTTGTGGCAAGCCTCTAAGGACGCGCTGGTCACCCATTGTACCCTCAACTCCCTCAAAGAGAGAGGAGGGTACGATGCGCTCTTAGCACCCGTGTCCCTAAAGACACGAGTGAGCCCTCTCGTCACAGCAAGGTGGCGCATCACGAGGGATACCCCACCATCACCAACAGTCAATACATGTACACCCCACCAACACCAAAAGTCAATACATGTAAATCTTTCCTTTATACATACATACACTTATGCAAGTGGTAACGCATGCGCAGAAAGAATTGGCTTATGTACTTGTTTGTACATAAAATCGGGCACCACCTTATACATAAGAAGTTAGCGATCTAGTGTATAAAAGTCTGTGTTTTATATAAGCCAAATCTAGGGAGTTAGCGGTCTAGTATGTATAGAAGTCTGTGGATCTTGGACACACTGACTACGTTTACACAGCACCGTTAATCGGGTTTTATAACATCGGTAATTGTCAGGCAGACCAATCGTAACAATTTTTCAGAGGAATGGACGAGCTATGATTGGTCTGCTTGACAACTACCAATGTTATAAAACCCGATTAACGGTGCCGTGTAACAGCACTCATTGACTACGTTTACACGGCATTGTTAATCAAGTTTTATTACATCGATAGTTGTCAGGCAGACCAATTGTAATAATTTTTTAGAAGAATGGACGAGCTATGGTTGGTCTGCTTGACAACTACCGATGTTATAAAACCTGATTAACGATATATATAAACGTAGTCACTGTCTATCAGTCTATAGGAAACAAAGGAGTTCCGCCTTCATGTCTGTATACTCAAAACTAAAAAGTTGCAACACTTTTTTTTAAATAATTTTTGGAACGCGTAAAAATTTTGAGAATGCGGACCACAATCTCCGGATACGTATAGGGCGATATTCATAATCGATTCTTATTTTAAGACCGTCTCAAGTAATGTCTTAAGATGCTAATACGACTCTGTGATTGGTTTAGAACCACATAAGACTGTACTTAAGATGATCTTAAATATAAGAAACGATATGAATACCGGCCATAGTAAGCGGTTATGGCAACTGTCAAAGCGATACCTTTGAGTATGTAGACATGGAGGCGGAACGCCTCCGAAAGTGTGTCCAAGATCTGTGCGAGAGAGAAAGGTATAGAATGATACTCGTGCGAGAGAGAAAGATATAGATGGAGTGATACCTGTCCTCTCTGCGCACGCGTCAAATACATTTGAGGGCATGGAGGTAGGAATATCAGGAGGGAGCATAAGATACTTTTCTAGACGAGAGGGGTATAAATTGAAAGGTAAGGAGAAATCGGTCGACGATCATATTGAAAGGAGAAAGATAACCTCTGAACTTCAGGGTGCTCTCCCATGGAGCGTATTTTATATTCGCGGAAGCGGAATCAGCGGATTGCCAATCACAGCACCGTTTCGACAAGATCTTTACAAAAGTTCGAGGAGAACGATCTCGTGGAGCATGGAGCGAGTACTCGTACCCGTGCGTATTTCGCGGAAGCGGAATCAGCGGATTGCCAATCACGAGATCGTTCCGGTCGAATCCTTGTAAAGATCTTGTAAAAACGGTGCTGTGATTAGCGATCCGTTGATTCTGCTTCTGTGAATACGCTCCATGGGACAGCATCCTAAGGCTGGCATTACATGCATCTGAAAACGACATTGTCGGAGCTAACCAATCAGAGTGATTCCGTTCCGCTTTTTCGTAGCTGAGTTCCCCATGGCAAACATTTTAACTGAATGGAATAAAAGAAAGGTCCTTCTATAGGTGCAATATACCTTGGCTGTGTTCCGTTTTTACTGGCAGTGCTACCGAAGTTGCGAACTGGCAGCGAACGTGTTAAGACGTGTTTCGACACGAAGAATTTTTTGAAAGTTGCTGACGCAACCTACCGTATTTGCTCTACTTTATTTTGATTTCGCATTCACTTTTCCCATTATCATCTACTTTTCCTACATTTGAAGTCTTGGCCGTATCGAACCCGCTGTGGGGATCGGGTGCCATTAACAAAAGAAGAAGAAGAAGAAGTGCTACCGAAATAACATCATCACAGTACACTGTCACAGNCGTTCCAAAATTACTTCAGTGTTGCTAGCAGAATTATAATTGTCATATTTCGGAACAATATTGCAGTGCACTGCAGGATGTCAGGAGATGGTGGGGTCCGTGTAGCGCGAGCGACTAGTATTGGAGGAGACGCCCGATGCCATATTGCACTGCAACTGCCTCACCTCAGAAGCTACAGCAGTCACAGGGTATATTCCGAACGATACCTATTTGACTTAGTTTTATTTTTTGATGTTGGCAGCCACTTAACTAAACCGAGAAGTGTTCTGAACCCGTCATAACCTGTAAATAGTTCAATAAAATAGTATGCCTT
>JAJVSH010000153.1:344687-359713 GCA_021460005.1 Tetramorium alpestre | reverse complement strand
TTATATAATTCATTATTTTACATAACACACTGATCAAAAGTTATCCTGTACATTAAGTCCAAAAAACCCACCGTTCTCGAAATATAAAGGATTTGAGATCAATAATACAATTATAATCGTACTTCAAACCTTCCAAACTCTCGATAACGGTGGGTTTTTTGGTTCTAGTGCACAGGACAACTTTTGATCAGTGTGTTATGTAAAACATATTCCTGTAATTTTTAGTTGATTTGACTGAAAGGCTTTTTCTCGTGATTTTGTGCGGAGTCTTTCGATCCATCGTAACTCCGCCAAAAATCGTACAGACTTCAATTTTTTTTAATTTTAAGGATAATTGTAAGGAAAAGTTCATACTTTACGATAATTCTTATAAAATTTACGAAAAAAATTTATTGCACCCCGTGGAGAGCGTTAAACTATGAAAATTTTTGGAGACAAAACTTGTCCTTACTTTTGAAGAGATAGCGAAAAGGGAACAGGAGAAGCTCAAAATCTGATAATTTCCCTTTAAAGTAGAAACTTCAAACTTCAAAATAAAAAAAAAAATTTCAAATACGAGAAGTTTTTGCGAAGTTACGATTATTTGAAGTTGAGTGAAATTTTGGTATAAATTTTTGTTGCGCTAATTTTGGCTTATTGTTAGTATAAATAGTTAAATACTGGAAATATTATTAACTATATTACATTTTATTTAACATTGCTTTATATAACGAGATATATATTTTTTTATTTGCTTACGGTTCTTTTTCCATTTCTCATAACGCCAATAGATAATCTGTAAACAATAGATTGACAGCAGATTTTCTCAGATATTACAATAGATCCGGTTTCGATGTTTGATTAAATTCACGTTTCGCCCGATATCTAATCTGATAGCAAATTATCAAACAGAATCTCCCAAATTATTTTGTAAACATTTAAATGTAATGCATCATTTAAATAATTACATAATAGCAGATTCTGCTCCAGTTTCCACAGCTATATATTAATGGCAAATTATACTATACAGTACATATTTTGTCAGCAAATTCTGTTGTATATGTATTTCTGCTGGCATTCTATCAAAATTTTATAGCAGACATTTTCAATATATGTTTTTGATAAAAACTGTTCGAATTATGTTCACATTTATTTTAATTTGCAGGTTGGAAAAGAAACGATAAACTCATCCGACGATGTTTTACTTAAACAAGATATGCCAGCAGCATTGCAACGTGTTGAAGGTGCTTCTCGTCTTCTGGAGGAGGCATCGGCCATGTTGAAGGAAGATCCGTATTCTGGACCTGCTAGGTAGAACTTTTAAATAGATAAAATCACCACATTAAATTCTCGAATTTCATGATCTTACGTCTTTTTTTTTCTTTTAGAAAAAAACTTATAGAGGGCTCGCGTGGTATTTTGCAAGGCACTAGTTCCTTACTTCTTTGTTTTGATGAAAGTGAAGTGCGAAAGATCATACGTGAATGCAAACGTGTACTAGATTACTTGGCTGTTACCGAAGTCATTGAAACAATGGAAGATCTGGTGCATTTTCTTAAGAATTTAAGTCCGTGTCTTAGCAAAGTGTCGAGAGAAGTGAGCGCTCGTGAAAAGGAGTTGACGCATCAAGTACATCGGGAAATATTGGTGCGCTGCTTGGAACAAGTGAGTGTTCGATAGCTACATATTATTTATATATTACATATTTGCATGTGAAATTTTTATTTAAATCTCATATGTAGATTAATAAATAATAGAATGCGAAATATGAGGCATGTAACCGACGACTCGAGTTGCTAATACTTGATACACTTGCAGGTAAAAACACTGGCTCCAATTCTAATTTGCTCCATGAAGATTTTCATTCACATTATTTCACAAGGTGGAAAAGGTGCAGATGAAGCAGCGGAAAATCGTAACTACTTATCTGGCAGAATGTCTGATGAATTAAATGAAATTATTCGAGTGCTGCAATTAACAACGTACGACGAAGAAGAGTGGGATGCCGATCAATTAACCGTAAGTTACTTTGCATTTCGCTTGATGCGGTCGCGACTTAAATAATATATAAAGGGATTATATTTTTATATTTTACTGTGCAAGGTACTGAAAAAAGCTCAAAGCGCCATAGAATCTAGGATACGTGCAGCTTACGATTGGTTGGACGACGGACTGGCTCTGAGAGGTGGCGTAGGTGAAAAGAGTCTTCGTCAGATTGTAGAACAGGCGTCGCGTTTGGCGGAGCGTTATTTGCCTCCGTCGCAGGCAGAGCCCATATCTAAACTCGCCTCACAGATAGTCACTATGACCGACGCTCTGTGTGAATTGCGCCAAAACGAAAAAGGTAAAGGTTTTGAGCTTTGTAGAATTTGATATCAAATTCTACTGTTGACCCCCCCGTCCCATTGTAAAAATGTTACGTATATTTAATACAGAGATTTAATTCCATTTAAATGATCTCATGTCTGCCAAGGTACTACACCCCAGGCGGAAGCTTTAGCGCGCAGTATTAAAGAAAAGTTAAACGAGCTCCGGGGCTTGGTGGCGTCCGCTCTGGTAGCAGCGGATAAATCGGGGACTGCACAAACAGCGCATACGGTGGCAGGTCGATTGGAACAAGCGAATAAGTGGCTTCTGAATCCACAGCATGATGACAAGGGACTTGGTAAAAGGGCTATAGCTTTAATAATACACGAGGGAAAGAAGGTACGATTACGATAACCATTTTCCCGTTGTAATAAGCATTTCGGCCGTATTATAAATATTTATTACGTACATATATGATGTAAATATAGTAGCATATTATTATTGTTGATTTTTTTATATGCTACTTTAAATTAGTCGTTATTCATTCTATAATGCTTAATATCTTCAATGCTGCGCATAGAAAGAATGAGCAACCTATAGCAAATGTGAGTCTGTAAAATACATTTCGTTATTTTTCTCAAGATGTAATATTTATTATTGATGTTATCGCTGAGAACTATATGAAGTGTTCTGAACATCGCGGATTTTGTACGACAATTTGATTGTAATAATACAATTAGAAATTTGAACAATACAATTAGAAATTTGAACAAGATTACTTTTAATCAAATTTTAAAGTTTAATTCTTAAATATGACAATTCTGCTAATAAATCAATTTTAGGAAAAATTTTTAATACTTGCTAAGCTTTAAGTTTAAATACTAAAATTTTTATTTCAGGTTTAGTTTAAACATATTTAAAATCTTGCAAAAATAAATTCCATTTGTATACATACATATATGTATATACATACACACACGCACACAGGGTTTTCGAAAAGTCCGGAAACGATCGAATGTCACAAACAGTGCATTTAGAGAAAAATGTTTTAGATAAAAGTTGTAAGGTTTAAAAAGATGCACTTGATGGCAGTATAAACTAGACTATAGGTCGGGCTGTCAAGGTCATATGAAGGACAACTTAATTTTTTTAAATAGGATCCCATATTTTTTTATTGCACATTCTTGTAGTTTATCTCGAGAGCTTTCCAAAACACTATAATAAAGTATATTTCTGTTAAGCACTTTTCGAGATATTTTAAATATTGTCATGACACTTTTTAATATAAAATATGAAGTATCTCATAAAGTATTTTCTTTTTGATGATTTTACCTTAATACTTTTAGATGTAAAATAATAAAAGAAATCGATTAATAGTATTAATTTTTAGATATAGAATTTTGCAAAATCCACTAATATAAAAAATGCAATGAAATTTTTAAACCTAATTCTTCGTGTTTTTCTTTTTTTATATTAATCGATTCCTTTCATTATTCTACGTCTAAAAATATTAAGATAAAGTCTTTAAAAAGTTTCGAATATTTTATAAGATATTTCATATTTAATATAAGGGTCTTTAAAAAGTGTGGAAACCTATTAATATTTTAAAAATTAGGCATTTAAAAAAAAAGTTCTATACAAAATTTTTACAGTTTAAAAGATCTACTTATTGGCCTTATTAGTTTGACTTTGTGTGACGTCGCCAAGGTCAGATCAAGGTCACCTTGAATTTTTTAAACGGAAATCTCTTTTATTGCATTTTCTTATAGCAATTATCTCGAGAACTTTCTAAAATACTATACTTAAGTATATTTAATAATATTTTTGTTAAGTGCTTTTTGAGATATTTTAAATTTTGTCATGTTTATTTTTTAATATAAAATATGCAATATTTCATAAAATATTCACTTTTCGTTGATTTTACCTTAATTTTTAGGCGTAACATAATGAAATGAATTGGTTAATATAAAAAAATACGAAGAACTAGGTGTAAAAATTTTATTGGATTTTTTAATTGCATTGGTGGATTTTGTAAAATTCCATATTTAAAAATTTATATTATTAATTGATTCCTTTTATTATTCTGCATCTAAAAATATTGTGGTAAAATCATCGAAAAGTGAATATTTTATGTGATATTTCATATTTTACATTAAAGTGTCATGACAAAATTTAAAATATTTCAAAAAGTGCTTAACGAAAATGTACTTAATTATAGTGTTTTGGAAAGGTAAATTACAAGAATTTATAATGATAAATATATGGGTTTCCATTAAAAATTCAAAATGAGCCTTGACTTAACCTTGGCGATGGTATTCAAGGTCAAACTAATAAGGCTATAGTAAATAACTCTTTTTAAACCCCACAACTTTTGTATAGAACATTTTTTTTCAAAAATGCGTAGTTTTCAAAATATAGAGTTTCCACACTTTTGGAAGAACCTATATATAAAGTATAAAAATATTAAAAAGTGTCATGACAATATTTAAAATATCTCGAAAAATGCTTAATAAAAATATACTTTATTATAGTGTTTTGGAAAGCTCTCGAGATAAACTACAAGAATGTACAATAAAAAAATATGGGATTCCATTTAAAAAAATTAAGTTGTCCTTGACAGCCCTACCTATAGTCTAGTTCATACTGCCATCAAGTGCATCTTTTTAAGCCTTACAACGTTTATCTAAAACATTTTTCTCTAAAATGCACTGTTTCTGAGATATTCGACCGTTTCCGGACTTTGGAAAATCCTGTAAATACATATATGTGTATATACAGGGTGTCCCATTTTAACTTGGACAGTAAAATCGTTCCTTTTATTATTCTACATCTAAAAGTATTAAGGTAAAATCATTCACAAGTAAATACTTTATGAGATATTTTATATTAAAAAATGTCATAACAAAATTTAAATTAACTCGAGAAATACTTAACAAAAACATATTTCATTATAGCGTTTTGGAAAGCTCTCGAGATAACCTACAAGAATATGTGACGAGAAATAGTAGGTTCCATTTAAGAAATTGAAGGTGACCTTTACGTGACCTTCAAACAACTGTCCAAGGTCAAAGCAATGACACCATCTTATGTCCCTCTTGAAACCATACAACTTTTGTCTGAAACATTTTCGTCTGCTGGGCTCAGTTTTCGAGATATTTTACTGTCCAAGTTAAAATGACACCCTGTATACATATATATATATATATATATATATATATATATATATACAGGGTATATATATATTATATGCACATATATACATACATATATTTTTTATGCATATACAGTCATGGACTACATCAACACAAATAATTATATTTATGTATTTTAAATTATATTTTATTATCAATCTTTTATTGAGAGAAGATTTGCGATGCTCGTAGCGCTTCACATTAATTATTTTTCTTGAAAATTTTTGTATTTCTTGTCAACATTGACAATTTTATGCTTGGCAAACAGGTGGCCGAAGGCTTACCGGGAATACACAAGGCGGAAATTTTGCAATTATGCGATGAGGTGGACAACTTGTCTCATCAACTTGCCGATCTTTGCGCCCATGGTCAAGGCAATACCCCGCGTGCTCAGGAAATTGCGCGGCAGCTGTCTCACAAACTCTATGAATTGAAAAACAGGATACAGCAAGCCGTTGTGTCTCGTGTCGTCGAGGATTTTATTGACATCACTACGCCCTTGAAGCAATTTACGGATGCTGTTTTAACTCCCGCGGGTACGCCAGGACGCGATCAGAATTTCAATGATAAGACATGCACGCTGCAGACATTCTCGAATAGAGCGGCAAAGACTGCGAGGATGGTCGCAGCCGGCGGTATGTTTGACGTTATATATTTGACATCATATAAAAAATTCATACTTAATGTTATATTAATTCGCCAAGAAAAGGACTTGGAAGTACCGGTTTAATATAAAACACAGTGTTTTTCTTCTGAAAGAAACATCTTTTATTTTTCTTTTTTTCCTAAAAAATTAAATTCGCTGCTTTATTGCAGGAAGCGGAGGAAACAAGAAGTTGGCCGAGGCTCTGACTGCCAGTGCTTCTCAAGTGGAATCCTTGACGCCGCAATTGATCAACGCCGGACGGATTCGCATGACTTATCCAGATAGCAAGGCCGCGGATGAACATTTCGAAAATTTGCGACAGCAATATGCAGAAACTATGCAACGGGCACGGGCATTGTGCGATGAAGCGACCAATAGTGGCGATTTTATTCGGACGTCCGAGGAGCAAATGCAGAAGCACTCGTTCCTCTGTGAAGAGGCGATTGCCAAATCCCTGCCGCAGAAAATGGTCGATAATACGGCCTCTATCGCGCGTCTCGCGAACCGAGTCATACTCGTGGCGAAGCAGGAGAGTGACAACAGCGAAGATCCCATTTTCATACAAAGAGTAAATCACGCCACCGACGTTCTTCAAAACAGTACGTATATTGCTTATTCCTATTTAGAACTTTATCAGTTCAGCCGTTATTGAGATTTGATAATCGACTCGCGTATAGATACTCGGTACGTTTTGTACTCCCTTAAACATTTAATATAGGAAAGATTACTATATATCTCTTAATATGTATAATGCTTTACCATTTTTTCATGATTTTAATAATTATTAATAACTAATAATATAAACTATTAATGTATAAAAGATCACAGGGATCGTAAGATCAGAACATATGTATTTCAGAACATTGTCAAGAACAAACCTAGTATATTGCCATTAAGAACAAACCATTTTGGTAAAAATAAGTTTTGAAAAAATAAGATTTGTATATGCATATACAAATCTTTTATAGCATTTTTCTTTTATAGCGTTTTTCATAATGTATGAACATTTTGAATATCTTTTTCAAGAACTATATTTTCTTTTTATATAATTTGTCTCTCCCGCCTTAAATTATTTTGTATGTAAAACCAAAAAATTGTTTTGAATATTTAATTTTTATAAATTTTTTTAGAGAAAATGGGAGGAAATAGAAGGTGAGAGGGGGGGGGGGAGAGAATCTAATTATGACAATAAACATTACAGTATTATTTTTTTTTAATATTGACAATAATAAGATTTTTATAAGTGCATGCAAATGTTATGAAAAAAATACATACATTAATTACATTTTCCTTTTAAAATTATATGAAACATTTATTTTAAGCTACACCTCTCTCAAATTAATTAATTCAAATCTTGATGAAACATGCTTAGAAATAATATTGATATTAAACATATATTCTCATTATAATTCACAACAAAGTAATAAAACTTAAGTATAAAACTTGAAGATGTTATTTATAGTTTTTTTTTAAATAATTAATCATGTATATATTTAATAGGTGTTGCTCCAATGGTCCAAGATGCAAAATTGGTGGCAATGAACATTCATGATAATACTGCGGTTTCGCGCTGGAGAGAAAATAATCGTATGGTGTGTATCTCTTGTTTTGCTAGAATATTCTATAAAAATTAAAATTTACGGTGTATATATCTTATTACGGTATGTTTTTAGTTATTAGCCAATGTTGGACAAGTTCGTAAAGCTATCGTAGTTCAGCCAGATTTGGTGCCACCTTTAGAAATGTCGCAGTTACGTATTAACGACGGTAAATTAATTTTTTTAGATTTGATACATATACGACATATTCCTAAGAAATAATAAGCTTTTTTTAAAAGTCAAACAAAGTTGAAGACTTTTTAAAAGTCGAAACAAAATTGATAATTATCTTTTAATAATTAATTAATATATTATTTATATAGGAAAGGAATGTATAAAGATATAATAATTATCCATTAAATTTATTCTTTAATAATTCGTTATATTAATAGAATTATTAGAATTATTATATTTACAATATAATTATAATTCTATAATTTAAATATGAGATAATAATAATAAATATGGGAGAGATAGGAGTAAAAGATAGGAATAAAAAATAGAAGATAGGAAAAAGAGAGCAAAAAAAGTTAATAATTTTTTGCTCTCTTTAAGTATGTCCTATGGATTAAGCATGAAATCAATAATATAATTTGAATATAGTCAATAATTGCACATAAAAAACAGTATTTTATAAAATTATTTTATATTATAACTATTAAATTTAATACTTAATCTTTGCAAAATAAAATCACATTTTCATATATTATTTTTAAAAAATATAAAATTAGTTTTTATGGATAATATAGAGGTAAATTTTTAAAATAAAAAACATAATATTTAGATAAATGTATAAGTAAAATATCATATCAATATAATATTAATGAAATAAGTTTGCTGGATATATCTTTTACAGATAAATTTCCAATCCGATATAATTATTCCAAAAGTAAAGGTATCTGTTTTTATGATGTAGTTTATGCATGATTGTGTGCAATATAACTTTACATACGCATTTCATCTTCAATATTTCGAAAAAATGATTAAAATTTAATTATATGTAGTATTTAATTTTTAATATAATGTATAATGTTGCAAACAAATGTATATTTACAATACTTGTGTTTACATATATGTGCGTGTAAACACAAACGAACACATACACATATGTTATACAGGGTGTTTCAGAAATAGTTGGCCAAACTTAAGAGCATATAAGAGCACCCTGTATAACATTCCACATTACATTAGATAAAATTGCATTAACATCATTGCATTGATATTCTCTCGCATTCATCTTTAGAACATATAAAATTCAAATCAAAGTAATAGTGACTGAAAATTTATATTTATTGATCATCAGAATTATAATATTAACTATATTTGCTCTAATTAGTAGAGAACCCTGATATTTTGTATCAAGAATTGGCTTCTGACAACGAATTAGACAAATCAATTGATGGAGGTAATTGAGAACATTTATCCCATAAATAATTATGTTTTTTTTTAAATGTTTTAACATTTCTTTTCCCCAATATAAAGCATGCGATGAACTGAAGATAAAGCTCACATTATATATACATATAAACAAAACATGGCCTGTATTCAGAACGCATTTATAAAATTTTAGCGTGCTTTTTTGTCATTCTATTTTACGTTTATAGAAAGATAAAGATAGAATGAAAAACCGCGCTAACATCTTTATACATCAAAATTAGCGCAACAAAAAGTTATACCAAAATTTCACTCAACTTCAAGTAATCGTAATTTCGCGAAAACTTATCGTATTTGAAAAATTTTTTTTCACTTTGAAGCTTGAAGTCTCTACTTTAAAGAGAATTTATCAGACTTTGAACTTCTCCTGTTCCTTTTTCGCCATCTCTTTAAAAGTAACGGCGTGTTTTGTCTCCAAAAATGTAGTTTGATGCCCTCCACAGAGTCCAATGAATTTTTTTTGCAAATTTGATAAGAATTAATTGATAAGAATCGTAAAATATGGATTTTTCTTTACAAAAGGAAGGACAAAACACATTCTTACTTTTGAAGAGATGGCGAAAAGGGAAAAAGAGACGTTCAAAATCTGATAAATTCTCTTTAAAGTAGAGACTTCAAGCTTTAAAATAAATTTTTTCAAATACGATAAGTTTTTGCGAAGTTACGATTATTTGAAGTTGAGTGAAATTTTGGTATAAATTTTTGTTGCGTTAATTTTGACGCTTAGTGTAAATGCGTTCTGAATACGGGTCATGTATAAATGTAATTATAATGTTATAAAATAGGCGGAAAAAAACAAAGATGTGATATACATCTTTTTTTAAATAAATGATTATGATATAAAGAACCCTGCTCATTTTCTAATTTTTGGGCGCCGGGCGAATAGTGACAGGACACTCCAAGAATTGTAGGGCTCTTATAGAGGAACAAAAAGTTCCATAAGACCAATCCTTAGAAATAAGTCTGTCAAATGTTGTGGCTTATTGAAATTAAAAGAATCCAGACATAATTGTTGAGTATTACACAGCTACATAAAAAAAGTGTCTTGATCTCTTGACTGGATCACCATATCCTTTTGATCCGCTAAATTCGAAACCGTCGTCAGAGTCATCCCAGTACGTTCCCGGTTTTTCAGAAAACTTGTCATTATTCGCGAGAGGCCCAAAATAGGCAGGGGTTTTTTATTAACATTTATATAAGCTTAAGATATATTTGACATAAACTTCTATTCTATATTTAATAAATCAAATTGTATTTTGTTCTTAATTGCACATACAAATTTTACAATGTTTCACAACAATTCATGATTATTACAATTTTGTGAGTAGTATTAATATTTTCCTTAATTTGTAATATATTCTTTGGATATTATAGTATAATTATGATATGCAGGAAATTTATTTAATGATAGTTTACTGAAATGTAAAGTATTGTTTCAAACAATTATTATTTAATTTTACATTCAAGAGCAGCATGACGCTAACATGATATTGATTCATAAATAAACTTCGCTATAGATAATTACTAATTTCTTTTCTCTTTTGAGAAATCAATACTACCATCATGGTATCAAATTATTTTATCTGTTGCATATAATTAAATTGCAATAGTTATGATTTACGAATTCATACTTATACCGTATTATAACATTTTTTAAATATACAAATTGTTTATTAAATAAAATGAAATTTATTTATGAATCAACTTAATATATAATTACGTATATATAGGAAAACATTTTCTAGGAAATTTGTCTGATATATTAATGTGATGTGTTTTTGCTTTTAATGCTACATGAATTGCCAGATTACTACAATTATACCTTTGACGACGGTAATTAAACGTGTCTTATAATAACATTGCATTCTTATGTAGTTCTTTCATTTTTTTTTTTATTAATAACATGTATGAGAAATTTGTGAAATAACTGTTTTATCAAGCTTTTATATAACAAGCATATATATATATATATATATATATATATATATATATATATAATATATTATATATATATATATATAAGATTAGTTTTTTAAAAAGTTTCCATTTATGGTTTATAAAATTAGCATCATAAATGGAACTCTTGAAATGTCATTTTATATTTTAATAATATTATATCATGGATGAATATATTATCATTATATCACTTAAGATTCGAGCGGTTCCTTTTTAACAAATTGCTGTCCAAGTATCATTGTACCTGGCATTTTATTTTTTGGAATTTTTCCAGGTCTTAAATACGGATTATCTATAACATCTTGCTGAGTAGTCGTTTCACCATTTTGCTCTATATTTTCGTTTTGCGATTCATTACCTGCAAGTAGAGAATCATGTCAAGTTATTAACTTAAATATATGTGCCATTAAAATTTTTCTTTATAACATGTAAAAAGTTTACCTTCCTCCGCTTTTTCGGTTTGTTGCTCCTTTTTCTTCTTTATCGGGTTTGAGTCAAATTGAAAATCTGGATCTGACTCGAATATCTGGTCTTGTGGTAGAAGAGCAGAAATATAACTCGGAAATTGTGGCTTGCAAGATATTACTGAAAGCAAAATAAATACACAATAAGATTTTTATTTTGTTCATTGAATTGATGCTTAATAAATTGATAAGTTTGAATTAACAATTCTCTCACAAGGAAACATGCTGTTATCTTCAGTGAGGAATAAACTGTGAGTCTCTCCTGTTTTGGCAATAAATCTTGTTAAAGCTCTTTCGATATCTCGTTTCTGTGTTGCCACTTTTTCTCTAATTGCTTCATATTCTGTTACCGGTTGCTTATGTGTCTATAATATTTTCATTATTAATTTCACATATGTTACGCAATATTTTTTATCGTGTGTAAAAATAAAGTATATCAGTATGTGTGTGTGTGTGTACATACGTATACAGTATATAATTATGAGAAATAAATATTCACCGGAGTTCTAATATACGCATGTGGGTCAGGAAAAGCTGGTAAATAACTTGGAATATGTGATGGATGGCCTTGTTTAACGCCAGCTTGTAAAATATTTAATTGTTTTGCCTGCGTTTGTTGTTGAAGCGTCGGCAAAACTGTCCTATTTTGACGCTTCGCATAAGTCTCTATATTATCTATTTTTACGCCCATATTAATCAATGCCAGTATCACATCCGCTATGAGAGGTTCTGTTCTTCCCGAAAGTTCACAGTAATTTCTTCCTGACGCTCCAATCTCCACAATAACTATAATCCACCCACGAAAAGAAAATGATGAACATTTTATATTAAAATGAAATTAATTAGAAAAGCATTTCTAAAAGATTTAATAAAAAAGTTACAATTTAGATTTTAATATAAAATTTAATTTTTAAGGGAACTTTTAAGGGAACAAATAATATATTAATAAAATATTAATCAGTACAAAATAAATTATAAAATAAAAGAGTCAATATATCAATTAAAGATTAAGGATTTGTTAAAAAAATAATCTTAAAAAATAATTTTTTTCATAAATAAAAAATCTAAAAAATTGTAGTTTTGCACAAGTATATATATATATACATACAATTATACAAATTTTAAGTAAAATTTCTTTTTTAATGTACAACTATTCTCTTTTTATTTAATTTTTTCTGAATAATAAACATGGGCAGTGGAGAGACAAACTACAGATTATGATAAATTGATTTAATTTTTTTATTTGCCGTGATTAGAATAGGTTCAATCATGGCAACTATCAAGGACAAACATTTCGAAATAGCCACATATTGCATCTTATACAATACATTTTAATAATATTATATAACATGAGTATATTTTATTATAATCAAATATTACTGTATTATTTTTATAAAATAGTAGAAATAATAATAAAATAATGATAAATACATGTGCAAAACTATAAGTCTAAATTTTTTGCTTATGAAAAAAATTCTAAAATTTGCCTATTTTTTAGATATTTTTAAGCGAATATTTCTTCACAAGATTTATATAATTGCCATAAAAAAATGTTAGTTATATATTAGTAGAAAATTAAGATGTAACAATTTTTTAATTAATTCCTTAAACATTGCATATGTAAAAGAATATCCAAAACTTGCAACATTTATTTTTTAATAATTTTCTTAATGTTTCTAAGAAAATTTTTTCTTTATAATTTTTAAAATCTTAAGATTATCTTTTTATAACATTCAATTTAAACGTAATAAAATCATTTTTTTTTACTATTTGATATCTTTCGTAAACATAAAGCATTAAAAAAATCAAGAGTTAATGCTTAAGAGTTTATGTGTCGTTACTAAATTGCTTATCACAATATTATATTACAATAATAAATAATAAGTAGCTGTATATTATGTATAATTATGTATAATATATGTAATAAAGTAGTTACATATAACTATATGTATGTTATGTATACTACAAATATATATTAGAATATTTAAAGAATGAGATTTTGAAAAATAGAATGTTTTTTTGGAGATATTTAACGTGCCACAAATCAAACTATCATTTCAACTATGATAACTTATGACACTCTCTACTCTTATGTTGTTCAACTCTAATCTACAGAATAGGAGTTTTTTAATTCATTAAAAGTCACATTATGCGCAAATGCTGCTTTTACAGAGCAAAGTTGTATCTGCTCATAATATGACTGATCTATCAATGAATTAAAAAACTCGCCTAATCTTAAACTCTCAATCCCCTAATGCTCTGTCTACACCGGAGGATCCTACTTATGACTCATCCGAATATATATTGTAGACAGGTAAAAATCATATTCAAGTCTAGTAATAAAAAAAGAGTAGTCAGATGAGCCACTAGTAGGATTATCCTCTGGTCTAGACAGGGCATAAAGGAAAAATATGCAGGATGAAGACTGGAATCAAACTCAGAACCTTAGTATTTCTAATCACTTGCATAACCACAGAGTCACATGTCACCTCGAAGTGGAATTAAATATCTTTTTTTTTCCGTTTTGAAGATTAATGTGCCTCATAAGATTATTAAGCATTCATATAGCCTTCTTTATAATCGATAATAACTCTTTGACTTTCAATCAATTCAACTTTTTAAATCACAGTGTCTTAGGCTCGATTACACTATTATTTCGGCTTTAAGTGAGATGTGTCTTTATTTATTTAAAAAGAAAAATGAAGAGAGACCCATGTTCAAATCTTCTCTTAAAGCCAAAATAACGGTGCAACCGGATCTAAAACAATCTCTTAATAAAAGAAATACGCGAGATAAAGACCACTCGCTACAGAGCCACGCGTCATTTCAAAAATTGAAATTTATGATATAATTTTAGGTTAATTGCTTGAAAGTCTAAATTTGAATCTTACATGACTGTAACATTTCGGTGAGTGTTTCCAATACTTGTTTCTCACACGTATCATAACCACATTCTACTAAAATGCTGCAAACTACTTGATTCAATATTTTTCTACGAGTATTTAATGTTTGTGTATCCATGATTTCTATAATTACGGACAGTCCCCTGAAACTCATGTAGTTCCAATGACTACTTACTGTCACCGGGGCGCTGGCAACTTGTATCCTGCTAATATATATAGGCATGTTCTTTTTAGCTAGAGTTCCTCTAGTAAGAGTTAGGACACCGAAGGCCAGCTTTTGATTGGTTCCGCCATTTGTAGAGAATCGTAAGAGAGAAAAGGAAAGAAAATAGAGAAGGAAAGAGAAGAAAATAGAGAGAGTTACGAGTGCTTAAAAGTGTAATAGAGNGCAATAAAAGAGTGCATAATNCTTTTGTAGATTCCCCATTAATGGCGGACGGTGTCCTAACTCTTACTAGAGGAACTCTATTTTTAGCTGACTGGCTACACTAGTTCAGAGGTTATCTTTCTCTTTCCAATACGGAGAGAAAAGGATAACCTCTAAACAA
>JAJVSH010000153.1:294292-305598 GCA_021460005.1 Tetramorium alpestre | reverse complement strand
TCCAGGTTGGGGGGGAGACCGTCCCGGTGGGCTCCGAGTTGCGATACTTGGGGCTCACGCTGGACCCGAAGTGGCGCTTCCGCGCCCACTTTCGCNGGGTGGCCACCAGGATGGAGGGCATGGCGGCCTCTTTGGCTCGCCTGCAGCCNAACCTNGGTGGTCCGAGCGCGTCGGTGCGTCGCCTCTTCCATGGGGTCGTGCGGTCGGTGGCCCTGTACGGGGCGCCCATATGGGCAGAGAGGGCGGTCGCGGACCGTTTCATTCGGTCCCAGCTGCATCGGGCCGAGCGACGGTCCGCGACCCGAGTAGTGAGGGGGTACCGCACGATATCCCATGCCCCGCCCTGGCCGGGGTCCCCCCGATCGAGTTCGCCGCCCTCGCGCACGCCGAGGTATATCGGCGGATGCGGGGGATGCGTGCGGATCGCGGGGACGCGCCGCTGGAGGCGCGGGTCAGGGCGATGGCGAGGCGCCAGTCTCGGCGGCTCGCNCTCGAGGAGTGGCAGAGGAGCTTGCTTCCTGCCGCCGGGGGGCGGGCGGTCGAGGCCATCCAGCCGGTCTTGCCCCAATGGGTGGGCAGATCGTGGGGCGGTCTCACTTTTCGCGTGACACAGGTTCTCACCGGACACGGATGTTTCGGTGATTACCTGTGTCGCATAGGTAGGGAGCGCACGACCGAGTGCCAGCACTGCGGNGANCCNCGGGACTCCGCGCAGCACACCCTTGCCGANTGNNCGGCATTTGGGGTGCAGCGCGGAGNCCTGNTGGACAAGGTAGGNGCGGACCTCTCTCTCCCGGCNGTGGTNGCGGCCATGGTCCGGGAGAGAGANGCCTGGGCGGCGGTCGTCTCCTTCTGCGAGTCGGTCATGCTCGCGAAGGAGACGGCNGAAAGNGAGCGNAGGGGGGAAGACGGNGACGGGCCGNTCCGNCGGAGGACGCGGCGCCGNCGCCGGACNCCCCCNNANATNGANGACCTACTTAGGTNACCGGGCGGGGCGGGCTGACGGATGGCGCGGGGTCGCAATCCGAGCCTGAAGTCAGCCCGCCCCCGTCCTCGTGCGTTTCGGGGCACCTGCCCCTTTTCTACAGAGGGGGGGGGTCATCCGACCTGTAATTGAGAAAAGAAGGAAGTTAAAATGCTGGAAAAGTTGTAAGTGAGCGATTGAATTAGGTTATTATTAATAGAATTGGGATGCAAGGGACCGTTAGGAGTGTTGCTAGAGTTGTCATTAACAGCAGCATCATTGCAGGGCGTGTCTACTAGCGCTACGCCATTACAACTAATAATCAGAACTTTGCCATTCTGGTAGAAAAAGGCATCGGACGGTGGGAATTGACTCAGTGAGGAGGATTGATTATTCCAATTATTATACAGTCAAGAGCAGGAGGAATCTGTAGAAGAGTTGTTATTATTGTAAACAGAATATTTCGAGATATTGTTGGAAGGATTAAAATTGCTCTTATTATTATTGTTATTAAAATTCCTTTTTGATTTCGAAATAATATTAGCATATGAGGAGGAGTGTCGATAATTAGTATTATCAGATGAGTTATAAAGGAAACTGGATGATTCATCTGACGATAGGGGGGAAAATCTGTTCTTATGTGTAAAGGAGGAAGAAGAAAAATTCGAGTTCTGATAATAATCATTTTTGTAATTATTTAGATATGGGAAGTTACGGAAATCGGATTTTGGATCAAAGAGAGATTGTCGTTTGTAATCTTGAAGTTTATTTCTGGCCTCTATTAAAGAAATGTTTTCTGTGGCTGCAAGAGATTGGATTTCTTTATGGTGTAGAACCGCAGGGCAAGAGGAATATGTAGGAAGATGATCACCTCCGCGTATTAGGCATATACGGTCCCCGCCTGACCTAGTACAAGTTTTAGAATCAGAATGTTTTTCTTTACAGAAGATGCATCTCGGTTTACCTTTACATTTGGCTACTCATATGCCCAATGCGGAAGCATGAGACACAGATGCCAGTCTGTGCGATGAAAGGAAATACGTAGTGTTTAACTCTATAAAGAAAAACATAATCTGGTAGGTGCTGCCCTTTGAATTTGATTCGAATGGTTTGCAAAGGAAATAATTTCAACTCGCCGTTAACTTTTTTCCTAAAATTTAATCGTTCAATGCTAAGAATATTAATATGTGTATCCAGATTCTCATGAATTTCTTCCAAACTGAAATCTAATGGTACATTTCTAATAATACCTGAGCGGGTGAGTTTATTCAAAGGAATAAAAGCTTTAAGGTTAGCTGATTTAAACAGTGGATTTTCGATTAAACGTCAAGATATGAGCGTGATAAAAGATTGGCAAAATTTAGCGTCAAGATATGAGCGTGATAAAAGATTGGCTTTATTAGGGCCGCTTTTGGTAATTTCAAAGTTTTTAGCATTTATAAGCTTGCTAATAGTTTTGCATATAGATAGGATGTTTATCTTTACCTTGTTGTTGAGTTTCCTCATTTATGGGAACAACACAGACCAGAAAAGGCGGTTTGTCAAATTGAGAATATCTGAGTGTGGAAAAGCATCCTTCAAAATGGAAGAGCTCGATGAGTTAGGAATGCTTGATATGTCATATATTCGGTGTCGCTGAAACTAACACTATGTGAGTTAATAGATCCCTTGGTACTACGCATATTTTTCTTAAGAATGGATTTCGGTTTTTTGGCCGACTCGATCAAGACCAGCGAATCTGAAAAAGTCCTCTTAAGAGAGCCACTGTTAAATCTATTAACTTTATTATTATTGACGTTAACCTTAGGGTCTGTATTATAATCAATAGCAGTGGTTGTATTCTCATAGTTAATATTATTATAGTTGTTAAAATTTTGAGTGTAATCTGGAGTTTAGAGAATCATCATCGGCAAATGTATCATAATCAATTTCAGTTTCTTTTCTCCTTAGAGAATCACACGTAATATATTCGGTAACATTACCTTCTCTCGGCGATACACAGTTATTGTTCGGTATGTCCTTATCCTTAACCTTATCCCTACCGGGACCCCCAGAGGCGCCATCCGCCACATCGCAACCAGAAGCACCCGCCATTTGCATTTGTATGGTATTTGTAACGGTAGGATTATATTGCATATCCACGTATTGCGATGAATTATATAAAACCTCCGGAGAGAGAGGGAGGAGAGGTAGTAGCAATATTAAAGTTAGAAGCGAATAGAGGGGATCCGAAGCCCTCCCCCACCGGGATGCAAGAGGCACTGGCCTCCTGTATCATGTACAGTTTGGCGAGATTTTTATAAATCACGCCTTGATAATTCACAATAACCCGGGAGCGTTCGGAAGTTATAAGATCCAAATTAATAAGTGAGGAGATTCTCCTCAAAATAACCGAAATAACTTCGATGCAATGGCACGACCGCGGAAAAACACGCATGAACACGTTTCTCGCACTACAGAAGACACTCGCGACATGTCCGCTCGGGGCGATAGACACCGCGCAAATCCCTTAATTCCAACGTCTGGCCAAATATCTATCATCGTTGTGTTCTAAAAGCTTCTTTTCTTGTATCGGGATGTCCTCTTCGTACTTCAGGCCTTTCTTTGTACGCATCATCTTATAACGTTTCAAATGATTTTCTCGCATATTTCTTGTTGTCTCTCTAAGGTTCGATTTACTTATTGTTGATGAAAGACTCTCTCCTTCCTCTTCTTCCGAGTTCCTCCTCAGTTCTTTCAAGGTTGTTTTCGTCATCTTTTAGTGTTTTCTTGGGCACATTCCTATCTTCTTTCTATTTTTCTTCCTATCTTCTCCTACGTTCTTCCCTTCCTCTTCCATTATTCGGGGAGTACCGTTCTTCTTTCCTTCTTTATCCCCATGTGGTTTTATAAAATTCTGATTTTCTTTCTTTTTTCCCTCATGAGCTTCCTTTCTGTTCGACTTCTTCCTTTCTTTCTTCCCTTTCCTACTCATGATTACCTCATTTTCCTCGGGACGGTTAGCTTTAAAATCCGATATATCTCCTTTTATCTCCGTTCGCTTCTTTTTTCCTGTCTCATCTAACCTATTCTCGGAGACCGGAGATCCGGTCCCGCTAGGCTTCTTCCTCTTTATATTTGGCCTGATTACTCAGCTCTAATTAATGTAAGAATCCTGATCCCACTAATCTCCGCTCTCACAGCTATAACGCGAACCGACTCCAAACCTCAATGTGTCATCAAAACATTTAATTGTGTAGGTTAACTGTGTATGTGTAGGTGTGCGTGTACGTTCAAAAAGATCAAGATATATTGCACGTGGCTGTTGTCCGACGTGACGTGCCATCACGTGACATCTTTTCGAATGTGATTATTAAATTAAATATTAATACATATTATACAGGGTGTCCGAAATAAGAGGGATCACACGAAAGTTGGTGGTAAATCGAGTCAAACCGAGAAGAAAAGTCATGTACCATTTTATAAAATTCGCAATAGTTATTGAGTTATTAATGATTAAAAATCGCCATATTAGCCCGGCCTACCGCTGAATACAAGCACGCGGAGAGATACAACCACCCAGTCTACAAAGTTACAAAAAAGTTGAAAAATCTGACATACTTCAACAACGTCATTTATACTTTACAACCATCTAAACTAAACTATCCGACGTAGATTATATGACGTAAATTATATTATATTATTATTAGTTTTTATATGTTAACTGAGGAAGACTAATTGTAAGTAAAGTCGCAACGTTTTGAAATTTAAGTAACACAGTGTACTTAAGTCTAACATTGTAATAAAATAATTAATTCTTAAACATTTTATAATGCTTGTTACTAATGGACCTTACAAAATGTTTTGTATCATTTACATAAAGCGCGAGTGACATACATTTTATTAAACTAAAATCATTTAAAAAATTGAAATGATTAAACTTTACATTTTATAATATATAATAAAACAAATAGAAATTATTATGATAATGATGCATATTAATATGATATTAATATGCATTATTATCATGCTAAAGTGCATAGTAATATATTTTTATATAAAATATTTAGAAGAATCGCGTAACATAACTCATCTTTATAAATTATTAATAAATAATTTTTTAAAAGAAAAAAACACGTTGGCAAAATATAAATTTTTAATATTTATTTTCTTTTTATTTCTATTCTTTTTCTTTTTCTCGTGTTATTTTTTTAATATTTTTATTATACTTTTTTGAATATAAAAAAATTTTATTTAATTAATAATTTTAACCTCTTAATTGTAAAATAATTAACAGATACGATATAGTGTTTCGCGTCTAATGTAGAAAGAGGCACACGAGATCTAGGCTGCGTTCCGATATTCACTGCAAATCTATAGTTTGTATCACGCACATTATAAATTTTCAGTACTGGCAGTGAATTTCGAAATGCAGCCCTAGTAGAGTCAAGTCGCTAATATACGTATTTCGTCGTGAGGCTGACGACGTGCCGGTTCAAGAGAGAAAGAGAAAGAGCATTGTATGTCTGCACGCTTTTAATATCCGAAGTTGGCCGAGCGCCGAGCGCACATGTACATACACGGGGCGCTTGGCTTGTGTGCGTCACGTGACGTCAGCGTTACGTGACGCGATCCTATCCCCTCCACAGCCACGGCTCTGAGGCAGAGACCTAAACCTGGGACCACTGTGAGTATTATTATTATGAAGACTANAACCAGGAGACAGAACTAAGCCCGATTCAGCCACCAAAACTGTGCCGAAAAAGTGACACACCAGCAGTTCCAAATTTGCTCACTTGCAGCGCTGGGTGCTATAATGTACCGGAAATGCCGGAATCAATATGCGAAATTTAAAGTGGCATTTTAGAAAAGTAATAATTATATTAATCTCATTATAATTCAGTCAGCACATATATGTGTAAAAGATATTATACAGACATTTTTTACACATTCATGCTGTCTGAGATTGTAGAGATTAATGTCAAATATGTAGTTAATGACATACGTAGTTTCGTCGACGGCTTGTGGACTGTTAAATATATTTACATTTTTGCCCACCTTGTTGATGCCAATGCACAAAAGTATGTACATATGGTCGATTATGGACGTAAATTATGATTGCATTTAGAAAGTTGCACCACTGACGAGGTTAAGAGTGGTTGCACATACTTCCGGTACATCATCGTCGCCAGCGCCGCACTTGGTACTACTGGATGTACAGATTTCAGCCTCACCCAAAATCTATGGAGTTCGGTCACCTGGTTCTAGTCTTCATAATCATTATTCAAATATTTCTCATTAACTTCACTTTGAAATTAATAGTTTAATGATATTTGGTTCAGGCAATGAGAGTACAAAGCAGACGTTGGTGTGTAGGAAGAATTCTTTATTCAAAATTTTACAATTGTACAAAATTTTACAATTTTCCTTTGTACTTATATATAACAATAGAGCATTGTAATATCCTTTGTACTTATATATAACAATAGATCATTGTAATGTCATCTCGTTCTTGAAATCGTACCAGTCGTTTACCATCCTCCACGAAGACGCCTAGCTTAATTGTGTAAGGAAATGACAATAAGTAATTATACAGCAAGTAATTATTTTATAACGACCACGCACTCACCGCAATGATAGTTTTACGGTGATAGTTTTACATAAGAACTTAATAGCACAATCAGATAATATCGTAATGTTTGGAAAAATTTTTAGACTGTCATCGAGCAACCTTTGTAATTATTATACTGAAGATGACTCGAACATGAGTCAAAACCTTCGTGTTTTATTGTAAAATTTTAAATAAAGAATTCTTCTTACCACTAACGTCCGCGTCATACTCTCATTGCCTGAACCAAATATCATATTTCTGAGAATGCTTATGCTCGGAGAAGATTTCTCCGCGGAAATTACATAATCTTTTATTCCCGGTACTTATTTTTGAGAGACAAATATTCCCTCCCATAGGTACGACCTTGACGCAGTGGGAGGGCTCTAGTACCCTAGACAGAATATTATTCAAACAAAATTCTTGTTCTGCTTGATTAATATTCGGGGGAAGCTAACGTACCCTCCCTGCGGTACGGATACAGCGATATCAGGTCCATCTAGGACGGCGGCACTATTGGCGGTGGGAATCCGATGCGCACCCCTTCCCCGCGGTATGGATACAGCGGCAATTCAGACGCGTCGTCTAGGGCAGTGGCACTGTTGACGGTAGGAATCCGATGCGCATCCCTTCCCCGCGGTACGGATACAGCGGCAATTCAGACACGTCGTCTAGGGCGGCGGCACTGTTGACGGTGAGAATCATAGACTTATATAATAGACTGCGCGTTCTTATGGACCAGCGTGCGCCGGGATCAAAGGACAGAGATAGTCTGTAAGTAGTGCGCTTTCTCTCGCACACCGCAAAGAGTGGGGAGGAGTACGGAGGGGATCGCTATGGAGACGCATAGCAACTTCTCCTCTTCGTGTCCCCACCACCTCCGTATTAAAAAGAGACATAACTACTTACGCTATTGCTCTCTCTTTCTAGTGTTGGCCCCAAGCTCTCTCACGGAACGCGCAGTCTATTATATAAGTCTATGGTGAGAATCCGATGCACTTTCCCCTCCTAAAGTGGTATAATATCTCTAGGCGAAGGTCCATTTTAAAAAAACCTAACGCGCCATTAGGATGGAACCTCAAGGGTGATGTGGAAATCCACTATTAATTTCATTTTAAAATTGATTAACTTGCGAGAAAAATTTGAAATAATTAAATAAGATACAGAAATACAATAGCGCTCGTTGTGTCGGATTAAATTAATAATAATTAAACTGTTTGTTTGAGAGTGGAATTTTTTTTTTTCAAAGAAATTGCGTTAATCACAATTCTGTATGCCAAATAGAAAATTATGTAATTTGTTTTCTATTTTTTTCTCTCGAATTTTTCCTCTTTTGTATTTTTGTTGCCAGCCTGCGGCGGCAAGCACGTAGCGCGCAAAAAAACCTCAAAATACTTTTTATGATTCTACCAGAGAGAAACCTAAGAGCGGCCATCCTGGTCTTTTAATATTAATATTAAATTATACAGGGTGTTTGAAACAAAAGATCTCACACAAAAGTTGGTGGTAGATCGGGTCAAACCGAAAAAAAAGTCATGTTACCATTTTACAAAACCATTTTACAAAATTCGCAATAGTTATTGAGTTATTAATGATTAAAAATCGCCGTATTAGCCCGGCCTACCGCCGAATACAAGCGCGCGGAGAGATACGACCGCCCAGCGTCATTGTTACCAAGATCGGGAGAAGTTGTTTCCTACAAATGGCAAAAAACGGGGGGACAATCGCAGCTCAAAACCGCTTTTAGGCATTGCCGCGTTTAGTAAACAACTCCTCGCGATCTTGGTAACAATGACACTGGACGGTCATATTTTTCCGTGTGCTTGTATTCGGCGATAGGCCGGACTAATACGGCGATTTTTAATCATTAATAACTCGATAACTATTGCGAATTTTGTAAAATGATACATGACTTTTCTTCTCGGTTTGACCCGATCTACCATCAACTTTCGTGTGAGACCTTTTGTTTCAAACACCCTGTATATTTATACATATAATAAATTATTAATAAAATTCGCGAAATATCCACAAATTGTAGAGATATGGCATAAAAAAATGATTTATTTATGAGAATATTAGTTACTTTTATCTGATATTTCTCTGTTCTGTATTAACGCCTTNTATTCTTTTTCTTATCATTCCATCANAATTTTGTAAAATGATACATGACTTTTCTTCTCGGTTTGACCCGATCTACCATCAACTTTCGTGTGAGACCTTTTGTTTCAAACACCCTGTATATTTATACATATAATAAATTATTAATAAAATTCGCGAAATATCCACAAATTGTAGAGATATGGCATAAAAAAATGATTTATTTATGAGAATATTAGTTACTTTTATCTGATATTTCTCTGTTCTGTATTAACGCCTTTTATTCTTTTTCTTATCATTCCATCATCTCCATCAGGTTTCATTTTTTAGTTGACGACAAATTGATTCCAATATACAACAATGCTGCAACAGTAAATTATATTTATTATGCCGCAAAATAAAATTTAATATTGCTCTATGTAGAATCAACTTTAATATTTATAAATATGCATAAGTGTGCACAAGCCTTTGACACTAGACATAGAATAATNGAANATTAAAATAAGAATAAAGTGTATTACAATATATTTATGGATTTTATTTTTTCAACAAATTGACTTAGCTTATGTTAAATTAATAATAAATCAATATGTTTTATATTCCTTTCTATCTCGTGCCAAATATTTTTCACTGTGTCCTCTTCTTAGTTTTATATAAGCTAAATTAGTTTGTCAGGAAAAAATAAATCTTTAAATATTATAATAAATTTTATTCTTATTTTAATGTTATATTGTTCTGTAACATCAAGTCTGCATACGCTTATGTCAAAACACGCACATGTCAAAATATGTCAAAAAGGTTTCGGCTAACCACATGTGTTACTACTTACTCGGAGTGACTAACTACAGAAACTTAATTTAAACTACCGAGGGATTTCCATTGGTACCAACACTATCGCCGCCATTTTTCGGGAAATTGTCGTGCAACCATAGATATATAGATAGAGCTTAGTCCATGGAGGTAGAAATAACAGGAGGAAGCATAAGATACCTTTTTAGACGAGGAGGGTATATTCTGAGAGGTAAGGAGAAATCGGTCGACGATCATATTGGAAGGAGAAAGATAGTCTCTGAATTTCAGAGGTTATCTTTCTCTTTCCAATATGGTTATCTTTCTCCTTCCAATATGGTCGCCATCTTGAGTGGTAACCTTCGTCCCACGTCTCATTCTTCACCCTCGCGCATTTATGCTCCCTCCTGTTATTCCTACCTCCACGGTTTAGTCTTACATTTGCCTTAAACCATAAATATATAGATAGAGCTTAGTCTTACATTTGCCTTAAATCCCCCGTACTAAGATAACCTTTAAGATTATCTAAAAATTCCCTCCTCGCGCATGCGCAATAGAAAAAAGATAATAAGACGCGTATTGCAGTCGATGATTAAGATGGTATCCATGCGTAGCAAGATGTCGAAGAAGTCAATTGCGCATGCGCAAGGGGGGGAAAAGTACTCCCTTTACCCCACTTATCTTGGCGCAGAGAAAATTTAGATAAAGCTCTATCTATATATCTATGCCTTAAACCCTCCTCGCCAAGATAACTTCCAAAATTAACAATTATTATCTAAAATATCTAAAAATTCTTCCCTTACGCATGCGCAATAGTGTGTTTCTTCTGGGGATATTGCTCTCAGATCATACGCGCCCGTGCTTTCTCTCGTGTTAGGATAGGAGAGGAGAATATTCACTATCCTCTTATTACTCGTACCAAGTTTATTAACGGTAATAATCTCTAATATCACAGACAAAAGAATGTGTAAGTCGACGCGACCAGATTCGAATGAACGAGAGACGTTAATGTCTTGTGCTTTCTAAAATCCAGTTTTTCTTGCCACCTCCGTGTGTTCACAAACGCTAATGTTCGTGGACACCGCATTTTTGTCCAATTGGCGTTGAGGAGCGCCACATCTACTCCCCCCGTAGTGGCTCCATTCATGGAGTCACGAACTTGACCGTGTGTACTGGGTGTACTCGTTTCTTTCTTCCTATCCCCGACGGTCCTGGGCGAGCGTAGTCCTCTGTCGGTTGTTGGACTTCCTCTGGCTCCTCGATGAATGCCAGTTTTAACCTGTCTATGTTGATTTCCGTAGGTCCTTTATAGTCGATCCTGTACAGAAAATCGGTTAATCTTTGGATTATTTGAAAAGGTCCTTCGAAGGGTTGCTCCAGTGGCTTTCTCGGTCGGTCGATTCTAACAAACACATGTGTGCATTCTTCTAGTTCCTTATGTATGAAAATCTTTGGTTTAATGTGATGTGCCGTAGGCCTCGATCTCACTCGCCGCATACGTTCACGTAGCTTCTGTACGAACATCTNTGGACATCCCATTGGTTCTTCAGCCGCAAAGTATTCACCAGNTACTCGTAGCGTNGTCCCATATACCATNTCNNCTGCCGATGTTTTNATATCGTCTTTAAAGCTATTCCTGAGTCCTAAAAGTACCATTGGAAGTACTTCCACCCAGTCTTCTGTACCGTGGCACATAATAGTCGCTTTAAGTGAGCGATGCCATCGCTCGATCATCCCATTTGATTGCGGATGGTATGCTGTTGTCCGGATCCTCTAGCTTCCTATGGTTTTAGTCATGGCTTCGAAAATCATCGATTCGAACTGTGCTCCTCTATCAGTTGTGATACAGGCGGGTGCTCCGAATCTTGC
>JAJVSH010000153.1:216169-271911 GCA_021460005.1 Tetramorium alpestre | reverse complement strand
TGCGTCTCATGCGTAACTCGGAACGCACCCTATGCCTATAACGTTTGTCTTGTTCTTGCCACAAATTTGGTGTCATACTGTGTATGACAAAGTTTACTTTGATCTTGCCACAAATTTGGTGTTATAACGTGCATGACAAAGTTTGCCCTGTTCTTGTCACAAATTTGCTGTCATGCCATGAAGGGCAAGGTTTGCTTTGTTATTTTCGTAAATTTTGCATTTTGTCGTGTTAGAGTAAATTTTGCCCTGTTCTTATACCATATATTTACTGTTATAGCAGGCACAGCAAGGTTTTCCATGTTCTTATAGCAAATTTGCTATTCTACTATGCGTAACAAAATTACTACTATTTACGTAAAGTTTGCGTTACACTATGAATAGTATCATTTGTGCTTTCTGTGTGTAAAATTTACGTATATACCTTTTTCTGTTATTTATAGCAACGTGTTGCGAAAATCTTGTCGTAAATTTGCTTAAAATTTTTTGACAAGACCAAGCAAGACAATTACTTGCCACAAAATTGTTGTCAAAATTGAACCAAACCTTGCTGTAAAGCTATGCTTTAGCATTCTTGGTTAGCTGGGATATTATATATTTTATACATCGTTATACATAGATTTTTCCGCCTGAGCTTTTTCATAGCGTCATTTAAAAATTTAGCATCATTTAAAAATGATTAACGTTCGAATTCATTTTTGGAATACTGATATTATAACTATCTTTCCAATATCAAGAAATGGTGTAATATATTGAGACGAAAATTATGCCACAATATTTTATCAAAGGAATGTTCTTTAAATCAAAATAAAATTTTCTTCATATTAATGCAGCAAAATGATTTAATAAGATGATTCATAGTAATGTGACAATAATATTCTGCACTTATTTTGATTATTCAGAAATTTATACGAAAACGATCATGTTAGGTTATTGTGACTATCATATTTTCGTCCTATTTTATCATCTTACTAATATTTCAATATAAATGTTTAAAATCATAAAAACCAAAAATGAAATACAAGATGACGCGATCACATTCACTGTTTATGATTTTGTTCTCAAGTTAAAAATCAAACATTTAAATATTAAAAAAANGTAAATTTTAACGAAAAGTATTTATTTATTAAACGTCAGTTTCTAAAATTTCTTAATAAAAAATTAAAAAATGTTTGATTATTTTTGCCAGACATTTGGATAAACGAGTTCTTACAGTTCGGAAAAAGATGCAAAAAGATGTCAAATATTTTTTAAATATAATTTAATATAGATTAACAAAAAACAAATGATGACATTTTGACTAGAGTTTCATCATCCGAATAGACATTTTGCTTCGTAGTTAAGTTGTAGAATTTTCTTTATCGTTGATCAGAAGTAAATGAGATTAACATAAGATACAATTTATAAATTATGCATTTAAACAATATGAAGTGTATAGAAAGCTCTCTCTTTCTCTGTCTCACTTTATCTTAGTACAGTGGAGTCTTGATAATCCGAGTTAAACGGGACCGAGACCTCCTCGAATTATCGAAAAACTCGGATTATTGGAATGACGTTAAGAAATGAATGAAATTTTGAAATAAAATCATGCTAAAATACATATATGAATATAATTTTAATAGGTATACAGGGTGTCCCAGAATTGTTGTACAAAATTTCATGAGCCGATAGAGCGGACGAAACTGAGTAGAAAAGTCCTCTACCATTTTGCAATTTTCGCAATAGTTAACGAGATATTAATGATTAAAAATAGCCGTATTAGCTCGGCCCTCCGCCGAATACAAGCGGGCGGCGAGATACGACCGTCCAGCGTCATTGTTAACAAGACGCGCGAGGAGTTGTTTACTACACGCGGCAATGCTTAAAAGAGGCGATTTTGAGCTGCGATTGTTCCCCCGTTTTTTGCCATTTATAGAAAACAACTCTTCGCGATCTTGGGAACAATGATCGTATCTCGCCGCGCGCTTGTATTCGGCGGAGGGTCGAGCTAATACGGTGATTTTTAATCATTAATATCTATGTTAACTATTGCGCAAATTGCAAAATGGTAGAGAACTTTTCTACTCAGTTCGTCCGCTCTGCCGACTCACGAAATTTTGTACAACAATTATGGGACACCCTGTATATGTCATGCATTTTTAACCTTTTTAAAATAGTCCTCCATACATAATTAAAAATTTTATGCATTAAATTAATTAAATTATGTTTGACAATATTTTTAGATAAAATCTTTAGATATATTAGAAAAAAAGCTCGGATTATTGGAGCTCGGATTATCGAGACTCCACTGTATTTAAATCGTAAAATATGTAACATTTGATCACAATTCGACATAATTGGTTATATTTTATTCGAGTAACGAGTGCATTGTTTAGTCAAGTATAATTACAATAAATAACATTCATATACAAACATGCTATATAATCTAATCTTGAATATATATTCAAGCAATTTCTTTTCTTCATAATTCTCTATCATTATTCTCTATATATTTTCCCATATATTACGATAGAAAAATGCTTATTAGCATGTTTTTATAGAATTAAATATGACCAATAATTGAAAAAATTGAAAACGCCAAATGAGCGTTGTTTTATTATTTTGGTCGTTTACTATCAAACTTATATAATATTCGTCTTTAAATAATTTCTTATAAACCATTAGTCGCCTTTCGTATTAATACTTTTTCGAGTATTAACATAAACAAAGATATTAAAGCGATTTAAGGATTTTTTATATTTAATTCTTTGAGACAATATCTCCTTATTAATTTCATAGATTTCGAGAAATCTAAATTTGAGAACCGCAGTCTATTTGTTATGTGCTGTATCACATAGAATATATATTCTATAAACTTTTTCTGCTTTATAGTTTTAAAGGCACCTAGTTATAAAAATTATATTGATTTCTGAAAAAGATTAATTGCTTCGTTTAATATCTTACAGTTAACATAATTTTATCATTTTTTAAAAAGTTGAATTTAATTATATGTATATTTTCTTTAATGTTTAAGAGAAGTTTTCGAAAGAGAATTGTGCATCTTACAGATTAATGTCATATTTATGTATTAATATCCTATTTAAGTAGTCTGTCATTTGTAGTGCAATCGGCTAAAAAAAATTAATGTATCTATACAGATTCTACATAAATCATTAATTTCATTTAGCTTTTTATATGTGCAATTATTGCCTTTCCGATTGTACCATCAATAACGGAGTACTTTGGTTTATTTGAGTATTTATTAAATTATTATAAAAAATTGAAAATATCGTATAACTATCATAAAATTAGTGGTAACATCATCATACGTATAGTTATAGAGCAAAATATCTTTCTATAAGACGCGCGCATGCGCATATATACATTTTATATATGTGTATTGTATTTAATCACTAGAATTCATGAATATTAAGCTATCTAAATATTTGGTCACACAGTATTAAATAAACTACTATTAAATATAATATCTTAAATCTATAACAACAGATTGATATACCTTTGTTACATTTTATTGTAATTACGTTGTTTTGTATTAATTCATAAAGAAAATATATTTTAAATTAAGAATCAAATTTTTACCTTTATAAAATAAATTAATAAATAATATCGATTGCTATAGAAACATCTTTAGATTAGACATTGTACAATACAATGAAACCGTCATAGTACCGCAATACATGGTTCTGTCTACATATAATAACTTTGATATTGGCAACTATTTAGTCATTATTAAATGTTAAGTAGAATAGTTTATCATGCTTCATCCATTCAAATCAGGTGGATCGTTGAGCGATCCACTCTGGATCCACTGGATGTCTATAATATGGCGCTCTGTCAAACGCGATCGAATACGTGGTAATCACGCGTGGAGCACGCTCCGTTACACCGGTAACGATCTCTGTCACTTGAAAATTCGAGCAGAGTCGCGGTCAATCATGTCACGTATCTGACACTGTTCGGGTCCCTCCATTCTTTTCTCTTTTTGTTTCATTCACAGTTAAGGATCCTAAAATGTCCTGTACAAATGTTTTACAAAAATATAATAATTTTTGCGATGTTGACACTTTTTTTTGGCTTTATAAAATTAAAAATCCTTTTCCAGGATTAAAGTACATATGCAAACGGAGGGAGCTAGACTAGATTTCACACTAAAAACGAAAAAAAATATAAAAACATGTACCTACAAACATTGAGGTTGGAATTGTCAACTTGTGAATACATTAGCTTCATATAAAAGTTTTAGAACTTTTATGCACAAGACAACTAACCAGCCCCCTTTATTTGAGTGTGTACTTTAATTCTACAAAAGAATTTTGTGTTCTGTAAAGCCAATTTGATAATTTATAATACTATAGCTTAGAATTCCGGTTTACATTATCGACCTCATGTGAGTTCGTTCGTCACTTTAGATTCCCCTTAATCATAAAAGGCGATAAGAACTGTCAAACGTTTGCACATTTCGTCGTCAGCCCCTACTGTCCCCCTCTTACTGCGCGTAGAGCCCGCAGTGTATGCGTGTATTATAAGAAAGAATCTTTCTAGAGTTTAGGATTCCTTCTTATAATACACGCTCCTAAAATTAAGCCTCGCGCGTTTTGTTTACAAGCGTCTGCGGGCTCGACGCGCGGTAAGAGGGGGACAGTAGGGGCTGATGACGAAATCGGCCTGAAATGTGCAAAATTTGACAGCTCTTATGTTATATATAATAAACTATCATACCGTGCAATCATGTACGCGTTTTATTTCACCCTCAAATCCCATCAATTAAATAGTCGTTCATGGTGGCGCCGAATGTGGAGGCTGGGGTCAGCAGTTTGAAACAGTGTTGTGCTTCTCATCCGCATAATAAGATACTGTTACGACGTCGCCACCCACGTTAATGAGACATTGCCCCTGGAAACATATTTTTTATGAAATATACAAGCGTAGAAATGTACATGAAAATAATGTTTTTTACTAACTTGATTTTTATGAGGGCTATGAAGAAGCACACATTGCGTCATGAAGAACGCTACCATAGCGTTACCGCCTAATGCTGTAATATGCGCGCGGACAATCGCCAAAACTTCCATTACGAAACTGTGGGTAAAACCACTCAATCCACCATTCTGTAACACATCATCATCAGGATTGTTATAGTCAAATTTATAACAGTTAAGAATAATCGTCATTATAAACTCTACAAACACTCACTTCCCGTATCGACGTACTTTCGCGAATAAAAAAGAAATTTAGATTGCCTTGATACCTCTCTATCCTTCCACCTGGTAAATAAGATAAAGGCGTTATATCTACGCCATATCTTCCTTTCAAAGGCACCTATAATAAATTAAAATATAAAGAAATATTCTTATATTTTTTAACGCTTAGCATTATAAATTTATTTATAAAGATATAAAGTATTTGAAAGTATCAGAAAGTGATATTCATGATAAGAAGTAGAAAAATTAAATTTTGTATGTATATATTTTTTTAAATATTCTTACATGTTTACGTCTATGAGTAGTAAATGATTTTAAACGTAAAGGTGAGCGTGGTCTTGGCTTTTGTATAGGAGTACCACTTAAAGTCGCGGGATTTCCTACACAAGTGCGTGTTGCATTGTCAGTTATAACATTGTTCTCGAGATGATCCTCGTCTAGGCTGAATATCATATCACTATCATCTGGTAGAAGAAATAAAAGAATTAATGTTTTTCCTTTAAAATGTATGTGTTGCGAATTTTATCAAAGCATCTCTGTAGAATCACTTTGCCAAGATAGAGTGGTTGATTCGCACTCCGATTGGAGTACCGCAAAAATCGCGAATTGATGCCACTGCTAGATCGAAACGGACCTTTAAATGAATCACGCGTATTTCAACACATATTTATTGAATATAGTCAGAACGCCCAATTGCGAAGGTGCAACTATCACGACTATCACCGTGCTCACACAAAATTCTCCTCATCGAATAGATTAGACTCTCTGCTGTCGAATACAGAGAGACCGATCGTGACGATCACGCGCGAACCGCGTGTAAACTTATTGTCCGGCACGGGACGCTGAAAGACGAAGTATGGTGCTCACGCAGGGCATGCGTGTAAACTCAGGCAAACAGGAGCATGTGATAATAGCCAGTACCGATGAACATTCCGCAGCTCGGACACTATTTGCTGATCCTGAGCCAGAATTCATTGAAAGCAATGGCATAAAATCTCGCGGACGCGAACCGCAATTCCATTGCAACAGGCAATTTCTCCCAACAGAGGCCAGATCCTGGTCACATGAACGAATCTCCACTTTACGATAGGATTCTGTAATCCTTTTGATAGCAATTACGAACTTCTTCAACATCGACGCGTGAATGAATTCATAAAGTCAAGAATCGCGTGGCTTCTCCGCGTACAATTCTGCCTCTCGCACAGTCCGAAACGATAAAGCACCTGAGGTTTTACACTTCTTTCACTGACTTTATTTCGTGGTTAAGACTTGCTCGTGAATCGCTTGAAAATTGATTCTGCCCAATCACTTCTATGTTCGGTGCGCGAAGAAGGTAAAACGAAACGCGCAAGTCCCTCGATATCCACGGATAAGCAGGCGCGCTCCCGATTCACGGCGCCAATCGATAGACTCCTACTCGCTATCGAAGCAACCACCGCGATCAATCCGCGAGGTGCTACCGCATCGAAAGCACGCAGCACGAACGCAAAACTCAGGAATGGTGTGACGCAAAAGGAGCGCAAGTCCTCGAAAAGACCACGCGACTACATATCGCTTAATCCGCAACAGTATGGATGTTTAACTTAGAAAAATGTAACAATTATAATTGTAAATTGTGATGTATATATAATTTCCAATAAAATGTAAACAGAATTATTTCAAAACGTACCTGATTTTCTTACTTGATCCTTGCTCAAGGAACGACACACGATTTTCCTTTTATATTTATTAGTATTCAAAGGTTCTCCTAAGCCAAGTGCCATACCAACGACAGTCAGTTGTATCTCGTCTTGTTCAGGTAATGCTACTTTAAATTGCATATCGCACAGCGCACAGGGAACCATCCTTCTCAATTTGAAATACAAGGACTACGATAAAACGAGAAACGCTTTAATAAAATAGAAGTACTTTCATTTTGCGAAGTATAGTTTCAATCACATATGTAAACATATGTAAGTAAGTGTGCTGCAAAAAAAGACGAAACATTTTAGAGAAGAAAGTCGTACCTGAAGTAATCTGGAAAAATACTTCGATGGCATCGACGCGAATTGTCCCATTGGAATTTTAGCTCTTGAGATTTGCGTGAACATTTGCAAATTTCTGACAATTTCTAAATCTTCGAGGCCAGGTATTGTCTGCGTATTAACAACATGGAAATCATCTGGTGGCCTGTTGTCTATTAATGACGATATTCGATCCATATCCTCGATGTCGTCCACTTCCAAGACACACGCGTCGCGAGTGCCCAATCCAAGATCGAGCTCTGGCAAATCCTCATCCGATTCGTCTGTATCGGAAGTACTCGGAATGCGTCCGTTTTCGACTTCCTACAATCGCATCACGATTATTTAATTAACGATCAGACCTTAGAACGATATTCTCTGAAATGAATAAGGTGCTAAGTTCCACATACGTTGACTCCGATAGGTTTCAGACGATAAAACTCTCTATTCCTCTTCACCGTTTCCACGATGGATTTCTGCATTTCCCCCAATTGTTCCTCGTTGTGCCACGAATTGCCAGATGCTATTTGCGGGATGGTGGGCGGTGGTAGAGCCGTCAAATAAACCGCGGTGCCTACCGCCATCCCGATTATGAACCGTTCTCCTACGGAAACCTGTAATTTGAGGCCGAAGACCGCATTCATGCCCCTTATCTTGAGCTTGTTTAGCAACAAGCTGTGTAATTCGTATTCCAAGAACGGCAGGCAATCGGATATTTCCTTTGCGTTCAACTCGCCCCGCAGGTCCTTTTTACTTTTACACACGGTCGCTTGAATGAAGCAGCCTCTTCCGGTTGTCGGTATATTCGCGGGAACTTCTATTGTGGTGAACATCACATCCGGGACTTTGGCACGCTTGCATATGGCACACTTCGACACATTGACTCTAAATGGCACACTGCTTTCGCTATAAGGGAGATGGCATAGATTGCATCGCAACTGAAACGACTGGCCGCAGGAGCCCTCGTGATCATTGCTCTCGGAAGGATGCTTGCACATCTTCCCATTTTGCCGTTCTGAGTGAGTCGAAACAGTAGCATCGCTGTCGATCCTCTCCGCCTTCATCGTTACGGATTTTTGCTGGCTCTTGTCCGAATCCACGGTAGTCGCAGGTCCGCTTTGCTGAAGCTTATTCAGAACGACACCGTCTGAATCTTGGCCAGAATTATGAAAATTTATGACTGCAGCGGTACCGGAAGCACTCAGCACACACACATCGTCACTGTAAAGAAATAATTACACGCATATTGTTGATACATCGTTGACACAATAAGATACCAAGAGGAATTAGAAACTTATACAAGATACAAGAGTATCGCTTTAAATGTTGTACAATGCTCTTACCATATACCATATACTAGTCTCTTACCATATACTAGTCTCTTCCTTGTAGCCTATAACAACGTTGCAAGCTAACGCTCTCGCATGCGATCTAACTTCCATTCTAATTTCGGTCCACCATGAATCACGGCCCTCCGGTTCCTCCAGATTACTTATTCTTTCGAGTAATTTTACCGACTTCGAGCTCACCAGACCACCTGTCCTCATCACATAAATCAGCTTGTTGTTACGTTTGATTTACAGGAATTTTTACACTTTCTTTAAGTGAATCGATTAAATTCATTNAAAATTTTATTTATTTATTGTTAAAAAGAACTTGACGTGTTCCTCACGTTGGAGGTATCTTGACAAATAATAAACTTCATTACCTATATGTAATATGAAGCCAGGTGGATAATGTTGCATAGTGATGAATGGATACTCTAACATTTCTAACGTGTCTTGATTCATAGGTCTAACTACTGCGGTTGGTGTCCTTAAAGGTCCTGCTATCGATCTGTCACTGCTACCAAGAGAATTACCTAAAATAATATAATCTTTTTATTCTTCCTTTTTTCTTTTTAATGAAATTGTTGGATCTAAATCCTAAACATCAGAGATATATATATATATATATATATATATATATATATATATATATATATATATGTGCAGACTATAATAATCATAGTGTAATTTCCACATGAATTTGCCTCCTTCGCTTGATAGAACAGCTCACCTTTAGGAGTAACGCTCAGATCAGAATCGCTCGATCTCCTGTGAAGTGGCACGTTGGCGAGCGTTCTGGTCGCTGGCGACTGGGACATCTTCGTAGCCACCGTGGAAACGGCCGGAAGTGGACAGGATGGACTAACTGACGCTTCGTCTTGCTGCCTAAGAGCGGGAGAAGGATGGGACACACGCGAGTTGTAAGTTATATTAGCATTGTTAGTGGGCGTAGCGCAATCAATATGACATGATGTTTCCCCTAGATTATAGACGCTACTGATAGGCACCGCGTTGGATTTCCCGTCGCCGCCGCCGCTCCTCGGCGACTTTTTAGGACTGGTTCCGAATAAATCGTCGTGCGGACAATGAAGCGCGGGAGACGGGGACGCGTGCGTACGATCGGTTAAACTGACGAGGGAGGATCCGCAGGAACGAGAAGTGGCATGGAGGTTCCGATGTTGACCTGACGAGAGGCACTCGGGAATCGAGCGAACGCGAGGAACGCGAAGACGAATGTCTCTCCCGCGATGCTTGCGCGACGCGCCTCTCCTCGTGGACATGCTGCGAGAAGGAAACTTGTCAAACGAATTCCCCGACTTCCTCAGATTTCCCTTGCGGGAAGCCTTCCTCTCGCGCTTCCTTCTCAGCGACGTGACTTTCTTGGTGTGACGCGACGCGCGCGTGGACACCATCATCTTAGTGTCAATCAGTTTGATCAGATCACGCATGCATCTCCGTCTCTCGACGATCGCCACCGCGCGAGCTTCTTCATTCGATAGGCTGGACTGCGTCGCATACGGTAAACTGGTCGACGGATCGTTTCTCTCCTTGTTCGCGTTCATACGATTTTCTGATTTTTCGCCGGAAAACAGAGACTCGACCTCCATCGAAGCTCTTCCGTTTTGTTGATGAGCAAACTGGCTGCACTCCCGACACAAATCTCGTTCGTATTTCGTCAGATGAACGCAATGTGCCTCAGGAATAGACGATCCGGACGTAGCACTGCCGCGCCGCTTATCATCCTCCAGGTTTAGCGTTTGACGCTCATTCGTGGAAGTATCGGATGTTCGTCTTACGTCGTCAATCTCTCGTTTATGAGACGAGTGATTTAATTTTGGAACGAAGAAATCTCTGACATCAGGCCGATTTTTGCTATTCGATAATCCGGATGTGTCCGAATCCGTGCTCTCTCGAATCTCCACGTTGATTATAGGGATCGCATTTCGTGGCGCGGTGTCTTCCGTGCTCGCTTTCGGGTTTGACGACGAATTGGTCGCTATGTCCGATTCCATCTGCAATGTGGAATCCGTGCAGCTTTCCGCGCTGGAGTGCGTGATAGGTATTCTCTCCTGGAGACTCAACGAGTCCTCCGCCTTGTCGAGATGACAGTGCCTGTCAACCGAATATCTCGAATCGTTCAGGATATTGTAACTGGCAGTGTCCTCCGACGACTCGTCGCCCGTGGAATTATCGTCGTCGAAGGAGGACATTTCCGTTTCATCGATTGAGGATGCGACATCTTGTTTCTGTTCGTTGCCCTGAGCGTTGTCGTCCGCATTTTCAGCAGGACTTTCTCTGCGACCTGTTTCTCTCTTTGCCTCTTCATTGGGTTGTTCGTCGCTGGGGAAAATCGAAACAGGATCAGTATTCTCAATATTTTCTAGAGGCATGTTTTGTATAGACTCGATTAGTAACGCGGCCATTATACTACCGGTGGTCTTGGTTTCTTTGAAAAGCTTTTCATTCTTGGGATTCACGACCGGATCGGCGTCGGAATCGCAATCGGACTGCATTGCAAAGTGACTCTCCTCACCGACCGAATGAAATTTGCTGCGTAGATGCTTGAGTTGTTTGGAGAGGAGATCTCTCGATGATTCCTTCTTCGCATCTTCCAGCGTTAGCATGGTACGTATAGATTTCACTGTTTCATTGATTAAATTCCGGCTGATTTCCGGAGACGGAGTGAAATCTGAGCCGCTGGATGTAGTCACTCTTAGATTCAACATGCTCGCCGTGTTGGAGCGTATGAACGGAATGCGTTTGGCACGTTTCCTTCGCACTCCGGTATATCCAGGAGCCATGGGCACCTTTGCAACGCGTTCCAGACGCGTTAAAGACGACGAGCATCGCGCGTAAAACGAGAGATTTTTATCTAAGCGAATGGGATACAAAGCGGGAAAAGAAATCGGGATGAACGGCGCGCCGTCGTCGGTATAATGTTCCGTTCGCGCTATCGTGCGTGAGGAAAGCGCGAATGCGATCCTATGCAAACGCATGGGAGTAGGGGAGAAGAGAAAAGTATCCATTAATCTTCGTATTACTTTCTAGAAAAGTGATATAATTAAAAACAACTATGAAATATAAACGATCTAATTTAAGTGATCAGGAAAGAATTTAGAAACTGAAAAAAGTAGGCCGTATAACAGAGTTAAAAAAAGGAACATAAAAGCAGATATTTTAAGGAAATTGTAATATGAAACAAAATATCTTAACTGTCAACGACGTTTTATTAACGATGCTAAGTAATTTGATTTAATCTATACGTGAGATTGAAATGACAAGAATCGAAGTAAAAGATAATCGATAGTCATCTAATTGCAGAGAACAACTGCAGATTGGATTAATTCGTCCAATAAATTTGGATCATCCATATCTATCAAAAATTATTTTCAGCCCGGGAGAGAGTACCTCAGTCGTAAAATAGGAATATGGCTATATTTCCTTGTACGAAATTCTCGAAATAGCTTTGTTCGTGGGCGCCAAATTTATTGTAGATTATAGAGTTGGCGACACCTACTTAATTGGCTCGCACGATGCCAGACGAAATTGCGCGATAATTTATCATTCGGTCATTTATGATGGAATGTGTGATTATATTTAGAAACAAAACTGCTCGATAATCCATAATTAGGTATGTAATAGAAACACTTACTCTTCGATATTGACGCTGTCGCAAGGAAAACCGAGAACATCGTGCAATTTTACGAGCGTCACTGCTGTGCCTATACCTCTGGCGACGATGCCGGACTCGCCTTCTAGATCGAAGTTTTGCAGATACCTAATATCAAATATATTAAAAATTAAGAAATGAAATAACGAGCATATGTAAATACTGAAACGAAATCAATTTCTTGTTTAATTTCTATTTAAGTGAGGTCAATAAAAATAACTGAAAGTTTTATACTAGAAGGAAATTTACCCAATCACAGCATTTCCACCAAGATCTAGTGCTTTTAATCCAATTTTTCTCTGGACCTCTCCGCTCAATTTAAAAAACAGAGTCTGCCGTGCCTCGTTTGATGCTCTAGGTGTTCTTATTTTATCGATCCACTTGTATTCTGGATCATCACTGACTACAAGTTCTTCCACAAATCCATGTATCATTTGTGCATGATATCCATATGGTATATTAGGTGCTAAAATGTACACGAGTTACTTATTACAAATTCCAAAACATTTCTTTTAGTAAGATTACATAAATAATGTAAATATCAAATTTTAAAAGACAGTACTCTTCATATAACAAGAAAAAATAGATTTCAAAATCATAATTTCAAGTATTACATGAAATATGTATATTCTACGTAATATTTATGTCTCTTGAAACTGATACAGCCACAAGAATCAAATATACTTACAGTAAAAAAATTGTACTCCACAGGACGACTGTCTGAATTTATTAAAATCAGAGAACAGCTCCACCTTAATGATAATATTAACTTCGCCACGTATGCCATGCATTGTATCATATACAGGTATCCATCCAGTCATAACTGATCCTGTGCACAGCAAAAAGGATATATTTGAAAATATGCAAAATGTACAATAAATATCCCTCTGTATTATATGTACCTTGCGAACCAGCACTAGTATTCATAGCTGCCTCCAGAGTCCAAATGTTTTTCACCGGAGGCAGCATACCAGGCAATAACAATGGATTCAGATTTATGTAAACTTTTCCGATCGCGTCGTTGGCAGAATATGTGTCATGGTCCATTAATCTGATTTGCAACGGCTCGTCCTGTAGCTCCGCGTCATCAACCTCGAATCTATACCATTCTGAGTTCCACTGTGGATTCAAGGACTTCCGGCATACGTCTGTCTTGTAAGTTATATTGCCGAACTTCAATTCCACATAAGCGTCAGTCGTGTCGCCAGAGCGGTCCATCACCGGCAGGTTGCGACCCGCCAGGATCTTCACCTTAATTTTTCCAGGCATCGTATGGCTGCAGTGCTCAATGAGCGATCTGCATATCAGGAAATAGTTTCATTTCACATTTACTTGGCGATGTTAATGCAATAAATATATATTTAAAATATTCAGACAAGATATACATTGTAATTTATAAATATATATTTATTACAATTTGTAATATATATANATATATATTAATAATATTAAATATACATCCGTATCCATGTTAAACATATTCTATTAAATATAATGTGTATAAATGTACGTTTATCATATTACGGTGCGTTATATTTACGTTTATTTAACAAATAACCTTTACGCTTTCACAAATTTTGTCGTGATTTATGTGACACCTTATAAGGCTCAATAAATACTGAAAAAAGGTTCTGAAACTGGACGTTATTCAGACGTCACGAAACGCGATATCATGGCGATGTTAGAGAAGACACATCGCAAATCTCGCTAGCAACGTTTCGCTCACCAGGTTCCGCATTTAGCACGACAATGACACTTCGTGGATGACTCAATAACGAGCGGTTTGTCAACGGGCAATCACATCTTCCCAATTTTACTCGCTCGACAATTAACCTCCTTCCGTGCCCGCCGATCCGTCGCAGTGACTGCTCCGCTCCCCCGGTTTCGGTTTCGGTCTTCGGAGCTTTCGGAGTTTCGGAGCAGCGAGCACCATCTAGCGGCGTCCCGGGAGAATCACCTGTCCTACCGGCCCGCTGTTGTCCCTTCTGCCGTAACCTATAAGAGATCTGTGAGAGGAACGGCCGCTCCGAGGCCACCCGGAGACCCGTCGGTGCGCGTGCGACACTCGCGGGCTTTAAAATGGACGACGAGAGCGATCAGGAGACTACAATCGAGGACGACTACTACACATTCCTGAACGTTCCGAGAAACGTGAGAATTCCGGCGATTCGTCCCACAAATACTTTCGCGATTCCACCCGGTTCTCCAGGGAAGTGGAGCTCGGGTTTTGCACTCCTCTCCACATAACACCATCGCCTTTTGCATGCTGATGTAACGGGGGGGCTCCCGGAGGATTCTCATCTCTCGCAGACGAGATGACTTGGGAAATATGACGTCGATGCTGCCGCTCCTGGCATATTATTTATCCTGCGACAGAATTTTCGGTTATAGAACGCAAATCCGTTCGATCCTCGCATTACACACGAACGAATGTCATTTTAGATCTGTTCCCCTGAATTTTTTCTTTCATAAAACTCATCCTTTACTTATGATGCAACCACGCGTTCTCTGCAGTAATGATTCCCTCTGATGTTCCAGGCTAGTCCTGAGGATATCAACAATGCGTACCGTAGACTCAGTAGACTTTACCATCCGGACAAGCACACGGATCCGACGCTTAAAAAAGAAGCGGAGATTCTTTTTAATCGCACGAAGAAAGCTTACGAAGGTATTACGACATACTGATATGTATTTATTTATTTGCGTCAGAAAGATAGAATTGTCACCTCTTTATCATTCGTGCCATGATAAATTGTAAAATAAAATATTTAATTGACGCTTTTCTGGCAATATGAATTTTTTATCTCAGAACATTTTAATTATGTATTGGTTTACTTGTACGAATAGCTTGAAAGTATTGATATTGTAGTATTGAACGATCCACATCAGAGAGCGATTTATGACTCGCTGGGAATCCGTGGGTTGGAGACGGAAGGATGGGAAATTGTGCAGCGCACGAAGACGCCTCAGGAAATCCGCGAGGAATACGAAAGGCTAGCAAGAGAAAGAGAGGAGAGACGGCTGCAGCAGCATACCAATCCCAAAGGCACTGTAACGGTAAACATCAATGCCACCGATCTTTTCAGTAAATACGATGAAGATTACAGCGATGGGTAAGATCGATCAATCCAAATTATTACAATAAAACGTCGACTATGATAAGACACAGTCAAGAGATACTTTAATAATGAAACTTAATTATTAAGCAGCATTAAATTAATAATTATAATTCTCGATTAGAAAGTTGTGGACCTGATTTCAGCAGCGGTCTGTTTTCGTGTATTGAAGTCAGCGGAATGTCGTTCGCACAATCTATTGAAGCGCCGCTCACCCTGAGGGACACCGTGACTATGTCCGGTCAACTCGGGACCCAGAACGGCACGGGTTCCGGATCCATTAACGTCTCGGCGAAGCGGCTGATATCTTCGAAAGGCTGGGTCGAAGTCGAGGTCGGAGCTGGCAACGGGCCAACGTTCTCCCTCAAGGCGTTTCGCACATTGACAAAACGATTGTTTTGCGACGGGGCGACAATACTGCAGTTCACGTCGCACGGCGTGAAAGCTGGCTACGTTGGGAGTACGTTTACTTGCGGTTTTCATAATATAATTTTAATCATGTAATTCTCTTAGTCTCCTATATTGATTTCACGCGTAAAAAAATTTCTTGAACAAAACTTATTTATTCGCAGCTCTTGCAATGCAGTTGGATAAACATACCGTGGGATATCTCACGTACCGAGCTGGCATTCAAGACGCCATGAGCACTATGATCGTGAGAGACACGTCTCGATCGTACACGGCGTTTTCTTTACATTTCGGACTTATACATTCTTTCGTCAGCCTTAACTATACCTACAAGATGGAAGAGAAGCAACTCAAGCTTCGTGGTAGCGTCAAGTTAGTACTGTTACCATTATTTTATCCCATTAACAATTGACCGTGTATAATCTCTTCTGTATAACTTTCAGAGCTGGAACATTTGGTGCATTTCTCGAATACGGCGCGGAAAAGAAGGTCTCCAAGCATAGCTCGGTCTCGGCGGCCGTACGTATCGGCGTGCCAACTGGCGTTACATTAAAACTTAGATTGAGTCGCGCCTCGCAGGCGTACACGTTCCCTATCCATCTGTGCGACGAGGTTCTTCCAGCTCCGATCTTTTATGCCACTGTGGCACCCATAATCACATGGACGGTCATTAAGAAGCTCATAATCGATCCCGTCGTGAAGGAGCGAACAGAGCGCGAGAAGGAGAAGCAGAGAGAGTTGAACAAGTCCAGAATGATGGAGAAACAAAGAGAAGCCAAAGCAGCCACGGAGCTGATGAAGGAAACTGTCAGCAGGATAAGAACCGAGGAGGAATCCAAGAAAGGACTGATCATTACCAAAGCGTTGTACGGTCGATTCGTTTATCCTCAACAGGATCGAGCTGCAGTGGAGGAGAGCGGACACAGAGATGAAATGATAGACGTAACGATTCCTTTGCAATGTTTAGTCAAAGATTCCAAATTGATCCTTCACAAGGCATCTAAGGTGCGTTCTTGTAATCTCGTCTCTTATAGACAAGAGTCTTTGTTGTTTCACTTAAATATCTCATATTTTTGTGCTTTTTGTTAGAATCTTGTCTTTTGCAATCTCATATTTATTATTTTATACAATTAAAATTTAATATATATTCATTTTTATTATTCCTGAAATCATAAATATTCATATTCTTTTAGTCAAAACTTTTTGAACTTTGTAATCAATTTCTATAAAATGAAGTACGTATAGAGTGAAAATCGAAAATTAAAATATTTGTAAATTACATGGAATCTGTTGCAGAGCCAACTACCTGGATTTTATGATCCATGTGTGGGAGAAGACAAGCAACTTTTGGTACAGTATCTCTTCCATACTCAAACGCATGAATGCGTTATACAGGATGATGCACCTCTCAGGATACCAGTATCATGTAAGAATTTACTCATCTGTTATAAACAAATTCGTATTTAATGATTTGTTAACGTATCATTTGTATGTTTCAGCACACAAAGTGAACACTACTTGACGTACAGATTCAACATTGAAACCAAAACCCAGTCGTCGCAGTTCCCGTCAATGATTAGCGTCATTTCGGTGTAGATTTGTTCATTTTTAGAGGTTTAATTTTACATAAAGGGCAAAAACAAATACTATGTGTTCGTTGATCCTCAAGCTTTGTACATTAATATCGTTCTCAGTAAAATGGTACTTTATTATTTGAAAATTATAGTAATATTTTAAATATGCTAAGCATTTCACAGAAATTTTTCGGGAAAAGTATTTTATAGAAAAAAAAGAATATATAGATTCTATATAGATGTTCAGTTGTGAAATAGGTTTAGTTATGAGTTGCACTAATGTACTCATTTTGCTCATTCAAGTCGTATTCCAAATATTTTAGAAAGAGTAAAAAGTCAACCTGATACAAACCTATTTACTGCCTATAGAAACATAATGTTATATATATATATATATATATATATATATATATATATATATATATATATATATATATATATATATATATATGCTACATAAAATAGATAATATAATTCCAAGGATCATATTGATCTTTTAACAGTCATCAAAAGATCATTATCAGCAAAGAAAAAAAAAAAAAATCAGTCATAGCTACATATGCGTATTCCTGCATGTAGAGAAAGACATTTGTTAATTAATTGCACAACCGATTACTGGACTTACATCCGAGTTAAAGTATTAGCATACGATTTACTCTTGTACAAAATAGATATCGTTTGGGGCAATGAAATGTATATAATTATATGCATAACTTCGAGAAAAAATTATGTATATAATTTATAATAATAATACAAAACAGATATCTATATATATCCATCTATTCTATATACCTATACGAAATATATTTGTATATGTACATTTACAAGTAGGGAATATAAGTAGTTCGATATTATATCACGAAATAAATTTGTTTGTTGAGTTACACGACAAGGACGCTTAATTTATCAGACTGAAATAAGTTAAAGTTACCAAATTTTTTTCAATGCAACATGCTGCATTCCTAGTTTTTACACTTTTTATAACTTGCCTATAACATGGTTAAAATATTACTATAATTCACCAGTTATGTTACGTACTGGTACTTAACATGACAGATTGCAAAAAGGCGTTTGTCGTTGTATTGGAAGGCAAAAATTTTTCGAGCAAATTCAATTCGTCGTTCTTCGCCTGCAATTGAGACAACGGTGTCCATGAGCGGTCCTGCTCCAGTCTGAAGGAACCCTTGTAATTCTGCAACGGAGCCGAACTGCCCCACTCCTGTATTGACAGATACAATGGATAAGATTAACATATAAGATCTCATAAAGATAATGATACAAAGGTGTTACTTACTTCTGGGCTAAGCATGGAAAAGTAAAACTGTCCCGATTCCCGTTGGTACAAGTGATAGATATGACCAGGCTGCTTCACGAAGTTGCAGGCCACATGATGCAGCTTGGCATTACGTTCCGCCTCCAGCAAAATACCCTCGGCCTGGCGTTGCAAAAATCTGATCTGTTCTGCGATCACTTGTAACTTGTTACAAGCATTGGCTTTAATACAGTTATCCGCCTATGTAAAAAGATGAAATTAGTAAAAACATAATAAGGCCATAATTTAATTAGAGACATTATGCAAGCTTATAATGCCTTTTCAATTTCCGCAACCAGTGCCATTAAGTCCTGTCGACTTGATTTTGCCACAGCGGTCGGGTCGATCAATGATATACCTTGCGGCACGATATTTCTTTCCACCAGTGCGACTTTAATAAAAAAAAACGTTCATTATTAAGTAAATATATATTATTATAACACTCAAACTTGTCAATTATCACAAATAATACCTTTGTTTGAAAAAACACTGTCTGCTGCATTCATTGTACTGGTGTTATTCATTATACATATAAAATTATGCAATCGAAACGTATATTGAATAAAAAATATTCACAAGCGATCGAGCAAGTAATAGCAATATAAATTTAAATAACTGAAATAAAATTTTCACTTTACTCGAAAATTCGTAACACCATGTATATTAAGAAACTTCGCAAATTCGCACGATACAATTCGAAATTGGAAACATTTGAAAAAATTCGCCATAAAAACCACTTTTTCCAAAGTGATTTACGTAGATTGCATTTGTTCTTAATTTTTCATAATTAGAACAAAGTGTATTCGAAATCCAGATAGACAGCTGCATCGAGCGAAATTCTCAACTGCTGATTGGTTATCGGGGATTAGACTTCATATAGAAACTCCAAAAAAATCGCCGAGCTTCTTGCGAATTAATTTTTTATTATTGCATTGGATTTTACTAGAATTTTTTTCATTTTTGCCAAATTGCAAGCACATATCTATTTCACTTTAAGTATAAAAAATGTGTATATAATTCAATTATAAAAAATAAAAAATCTTGTAAATATTTTTTCGTTTATCGGGCGACGAATTTTTCTAACGTGTCGATTGGCCGGGGACCGCAGAGATCTTCTTTCTCCGGCCAATCATGCGTCAGAAAAAAACCACCGTGCTCCTCGGCGCGCGCCGACCCACGTGGCTGAGAAAACGCACGAGAGGGCTCGCACTAGCTATTTCCTGATCATAGCCTCTCTTTCATGTGATAGTCAGGTGGACAAGGTGGGCATTTTCGAGCGTTTAATTTCGCAGCCTTTTAATGTAAAACAATGTATGGAAATCCCGCACCGCGTGGTACCGCGGAATCCGCGACACGCGAGGCGTTTGGTATTTTGCCTAGATCGCGCGTCCGCGACGTGATTACGGCGGATTTCTCGTCCGCTGCCGCGTGCCGTGCGTTCACCATAATGCCACGCTCCGGCGTCGTCGGCGATCGTTCGCGTATCGAGAAATCGTCACCGGAGTCTCGGCGAAATTTACATCGAAGTTAATGCTGTTTTATGATGTTGCCTGGCTAATATCTCGCGCGGACAGTGTGAACGGCGCTCGTAAACAATGTCCTAACCTCGAATGCTTTTTTTTTCAGATGTTCACGGCTAACGCAAAGATAATTAAAAGCGGCGGCGCGGAGCCCGACCAGTTCGAGGCGAGCATCTCGAATGCTCTCCTAGAACTGGAGATGAACAGTGATCTTAAGTCGCACTTAAGGGAACTTTATATCACCAAGGCAAAGGAGCTGGAAACAAACAATAAAAAGGTAAACTTGGATGCCTCGTGTGCCTGTGTATCTTTCTGTAAAATATCCCTAAGAATTGCACTGAATTGCTTTTGTTCCTTGCAGTCGATCATTATATACGTACCGATGCCGAAACTGAAGGCTTTCCAAAAGGTCCAGACTAGGTTAGTACGCGAGTTGGAGAAGAAGTTCTCTGGCAAGCATGTAATGTTTGTCGGCGAACGTAAAATCTTACCGAAACCGACGAGAAAGACGCGTACGAAGAACAAGCAGAAGCGTCCTAGAAGGTAAAAAAAAAAAAGAAAAGTTAACAATACTTGTTTTTATCTGTGATTATCAGTGGATAATGTAATTTAATTAATCAAATTACAAATGTGATTTACACATGTGTAATGTGAAATTACAAATGTAATTTAATTATATCAATAGTTATTGCATTATTAGTACTTCGTTTATGCATATATCGAGTTATTTTAATGTTCAATATTGTGCTCTTAATATGTATTTTAAATTCTAATTATAATTTCGCATAATTCATTTTTATTTTAGTCGTACATTGACCTCAGTATACGACGCTCTTTTGGAGGATATTGTCTATCCTGTCGAGATTGTGGGCAAACGAATTCGAGTAAAACTCGACGGCTCGCAAGTAATCAAAGTTCATTTGGACAAAAATGAACAAACGAATATCGAACATAAGGTATATATAGCTTCCCATCTTTTCTGCATTTTATTTATCTGATATTATGTGATTTATTTTAATTCCTCATTCTTTTGACAGGTCGATACTTTCGCTTCAGTGTACAAACAGTTGACTGGACGGGATGTAACATTCGAATTTCCCGAATCTTATGTATGAATTATTAAATATTAAAACATTTGAACCAACGTATTATTATTTGTTACGCTAATATTGATTTTGTATCTCATTTCTTACTTTCCAATCCCTCATTCGAAATGGTTCTTTATCATTCGTGAAAATCTGCCGAAAATTTTTTTCGGCTTAGAATCAAAAAGTAACAGTAAATCTTGTGATTTTTTTTACTCCTTTGCAATTATATTGATTCAAGCTCAACGAAGATTATATCTTTATGCATCGAAATAAACTTTGGATTATATTCATTAAATATTTTAATATAAATATAACAAAAGTAATTGTTAATTTATGGGAGTCAAATTATTTATTAATTGAATCTAAATAAAAGAATCTCGCATATTTTTCAATTATATCGTCAAACACAAACGATAATATGTGAAAAAATATTTTGCTCATATTGACTATTTTATCATCTAATTATCTAGGTATCTACGAGTTAATATTTTCTTGTTCATTTATATATATTTAATAGCATTAATATGTTGAAAAACAAGATAAAAAAATTCTAAAGATATTAGATGTTATATTAGATATTTATATTTTCTTATTTTTTCCAAAAAATAAAGTTTTCCCTTGATGCGCACATGTAAAAATAGTTTGACTGAATCTTTTACGTCTTTAAATTGTAATTTCATAATTTTTGAAACTTGTTAAAATATAATAGAAAAAACTATTGAAAAAGAAATAAAAAAATTCAGTATAATTAAACGGATAAACGGAATACATGTTTGTAGACACGTTTTCGAAATAATTCAAAGTAATTTTCTTTAACATAATATTCAAAATATTTATATCTAATAAATTGAAAAATTCCTAAAAATTCAAACATTTTTTTGACGTGATAAAAGAAATCGATTTTTTATTTCATGGACACTAGCTTAACCCCTTGTATCTCGATAACAAAGCTCATCGCCGTTACTCGGAGACTCGAATTTAAGCTGGAAGGAAAATAGCGTGAGAACATAAGGCAGATGTGAGTATAGAAATGTATGAAATCAAGCGACTGTGCAATAGCAGCCGTAGTCTGGATCAGGGTCAGGAAGGCTCAGAGGGTCGAGAGGTCGAAGGGTTCAAGAAATAGCTCACCCTTCGAATTCATTGTACAACAGGCGAAATAGGCTATGAATTCTCAAAAACTCGCGAATTTTTAATTTTTCGCTATTGGGGAAACTGTGAAGGGATCTTTGATCTTTGCTAATCAGACAAAATAAACATTTGCGAATTTATGAAAGATTATTAAAATTTACGTAAAGATAATTTAAGATAATAAAATTAATAATTTAGAATTTATAAAAAAATATTTTTATAGGAAAATACAAAGATTATGTTCACTGATTAGACATATCTTTATTTTATTAAAATTATATTAATCACGTTATTTTATTTTAAATATACGAAAGAATAAAATTTTATATAATCAAATTTAATTTATTGACATTTAAAATTTCATGCTTAGTTGTAAAAAAAACATCGAAATAACAGAATTAAAACCTTATGTTAAAATTATTAATTTACAATAATACATTTTTTATTATAAATTAGTTTCTTGTCATGTTTTTTATTCAGAATTTTTTTATTTCTTAAATAATTGCGATAAATTACTAAACATATATTTGCATATAAGTACTTGTAAATTTAACAAAATAAATTGAACAAGAAAAGCAATTATTAAAGTCGTTATATTGTGCCTTGCTCTTTAATAATGTCACAATCAAATTCATGAAAATGTACGAATCACACACGTGCGTACCTGTCTGAAAAATAATACTCTTGTACAGGTAGCCTTTCATTCGTATCGGCGCTCGCGTGAGAATGCAGGGGATGCAAAATGCCAAAGCATTTCCCACCCCAGATTCGATGGCCGCCCCTGGGGTCGCGCGCTAAGTGTTGCATAAATAACTACCCGTGCCGCATCGAGAAACTGGACTGTGTTTCCGGCCATCTGCCTTATCGGAAATAACGAGTAATCGCGATATTACACTAATCGTGAATCATGACAAGCGTAGAAATCGAGTTACATTAAAAGGAAAAAAAAGAAGAAAGGGCAGGTAACTAAAAACAGGTTGTTCAATTTAAGATCGCGAGAATTGTAATTCTGGGAAAAAATTGTTATCGGTCATTAAGTCCTTTCAAACTCTACTAGATTTTCGCCTTAAATATATTTTCCTATTAAATTAAAAACAGCAAGAATGTTCAGGCTGTCATGGTAAACGAAACACGCTTGTACGTGTAATAGTAAAATGCTGTTCAAACAGATGTTTACTACGGCCCTTTAAATATTGCTCTTTAAAAATTTTAAAGCTCCAGGATGAGAAAAGGACGAAATGAAGAAATATAAATATACGAAATAAACATGTAGTACTTCGCGTAATACTTAAATTAGAAGAAGGAAGAAGAAGAAGACATCTTCTAAAAATTGTAAAATTTTCACCCCAAAAAAATTATTTTACGTTCAAAATGATTATTCCTATAATTTCATATTCTATAAGCTTACTGTTTTACAGCAAACATACTCCTCTTTCAATAAAGTGAAAAATAACTTGTTTATACTGTTTTTCTCTCCGGTAAACAATTTTTCATATAAAAACATATAAATTTATATAAATGTGTATAAACATATATAAAAATATATAAATATAATATATAATATAATAATATAATATAGTATATAATATAATTATATACTAAATATGTTCATATATGTTAATACTAGATTCTTTCTTATTGTTAAATCTTTACATCTGCTTTCCTATTCCTACCTTGTTCTTATTATCATTTTTTTTTAAATGCAATTCGATTATAAACTAATACTATAAGTAGGGTAAGTTCTTTTGACAGAATATCTTTGTAATACATTACAATTTTTTATAATGTTGTGTAGTCTAGTTTTGTTTAAAGAACTCTTCTCTATCGATTATTTTCAAATATATAATACTAATGAATTTTATTATATCAATGTAAAAATGTTTCATATGACAAAACTCTCGAGGTAACACAAAAAAAATAAATTGATCGTCATGCTTATACTAACTGAAAAAGATCAGAGTAGCGGGAGTTATTAACCAATTATCTACCCCGGTAATCTCCCCCAATGGTTAGTTGGTACCCGCATAGTTAAAGCTACGCGTTGACGAGAATTCATTTAACTGTTCTTGCCGAATGATTCACGTCGATCTTACATGAATCGTCGACGAATCAATTCCCATCAGGAGCATATCGCATGCTGCGGGTGGCGCGTGTCGATGTTCTCAAAAATCAGCACTATGAACGACTTGAGGGTGATCATTTCGGATCAATGTCTAGCTTGGTAATGCTTTCCCAAGATAACGTGATTCGTATTTTTGCAACTTATGTATAATTATTTCAAGTGAAAAATAATTATACATATTATTTCACTATATTCTTTTTTACTTTCTTATTAATCAATGACTAATATATTTATCTGAGTAGAAAGTTTTAATAACATTTGTATATGGTTTAACAAAAGTTTAACAAAATTATCTCAGCTGTCATCTCGAAGAGATTTTTCTCTCTTTTTGTATGCATTGTACAAATCATATGGACGTGCACGTACCGTTGGTGAAAAGTTCGAGAAGGGTGAGCGAAAGGAAACGGTCTACGAGAAACGGTCAACGGATGAGATTCACATAACTGGATCCGCGGCTATTATTAAAGGGTTAAAGAAATCGTTGAAGATATGTAAAAGAGGAAATCGATTTAGCTGCGTGACACACGAATGTTAAACCGGTAACTCTTGCGTCATCGTGCAAAGGGGATGCGCGTAACCGTTAAAGAACAACAGTCGCACCAAAGCAGATGCATACATCATTTTAAATAGAATATAATGTTTATATTTAATGTTGTTGGCAATTATTTAAGATCTGCAAATCGGGCTGGTAAAATAAAAATGTGAGATTATCTGAAGCATTTAACTTGAAATTTTTTAATTGCTCAATCAATGCTATGAATAAATATAAATATTAATTTAATATTATAAGTAATGTCTTGTTTAATTGCAAAGAATATTATTTCTTTAGAATATTATTTTACTTTTTTATTTTTATTGTGTACTTATAAAAAGATTTTTTTTCTCATATAAATATATACAATAATTTAAAGGCCAAAGATTCTGATGTCATTTTGCTAGAAAATTCTATTTGTGCTCTTCCTTCTTAAATCTTAATTTTAACAAGACAAGCGGGAACCAAATAAATCTCATTCCTGAACAACTTCACCTGGAAATATTTTATTTTTCACGCATAGTACATCAAATTTATCATTGCGAAAAGAAATCCCATTTGGCAGAAACTTCCGAAAGTTCCCGATTTATCTTTCTGCTTGGCAGCTGGACCGTTTGCCCCCTTCAGGATTTTCAGGGGGTGACTAGTACCCCTCGATAGAGAAAACCGCTGCGTACGTTACATGCAGAAACAGGTAAGGAGCAAACGTGTTCACGAGCAAGGATCTTCCCGTCTCGTGATCTCTTTACTCCCCCCGACGATGGGGGAAAGATGACAGAGAAAGGGGAGTGGAAGGATGGTTGAAAAGAAATGTTGCGCCGAGCCGTTTTCCCAGGGGCCTCCCCTGAAGGGCCCCCATCAACCAACACGTGCAACGAAGGAAGGGCCTAGCGAGTATATAAGGGCCCACTCGGGCTGCAATGACCTCAGAGCGTCACGGTCAACGGTGTGGAGAGGAAGAGTCTCGGCTTCTTCGACCGCTCGGCCGATCCCGGTCACGGTCGAAGGAGATCCGGAGGGGTGAAGAAGTAAACTGCAGTCATCTAATAGGCGATCGCCATCATTTTTCTGTCGCAGATCCAATAGGAGCGTCTACCACCCACGATGGTGAGTATAGTTTCGGGTTTTTGTCCTGGCTAGCACGTGATCTTGGTGCTTCGATAGACTACGCTAAAAGTCGTCTAAAATCTGGTTTTCGGCCCCGCGGATCTTCGACGTTCTGCCTCGTGAAGCCGGAAATTTACACTTCTCCGCGAACAGCGATCGGCTATCACATGCGGAAAATTGGGCGAGTCGTAGCTTTACTCGAAAATCAAATACGTTCACGTTGAAAGTAATACATTTACAAGCGATTATTATAGAAAATCCAATTTGCAATTACCGTCATGTATTTTTTAAATAGACGAACGTATCGATGCCCTCAAAATGCCCTCAAAGAAATTCTGAAAGTTTTTTTCGAATTTCTAGACTTGCTTAATTTTTCGTGAATGAGATAGTCGATTATACAGTACGATTCATCGTGAAATGAGAACACCAGAAGCGATTCTTCGTTAGTTCGCGCTGGAGGAAATTTATATCGAAAGATTGTGAATTGAATTAAATTCGAACAAAATTCCAAAAAACATGACACACGTTTGTTTAATCAACCGCGCGATTAATTATTGCATGTTCGGATTGACGTGATGCAGTTCTTTCCCTCTACGGTGTTCTGATTTTGTCGGATAGTACTTAATACCGGTGAAAATTTTCGAGCAGGTAGAAAACGGCTAAATTGCTGGAAACGAAAAAAATTTACTGCCACGATGTGCCGAGAAACTTAATTTAATTTAATCGCGACGGAGGTGTCTTGAGATAATTCGCGAGACAGAATAGCGTGAATCTACGATCGAAATTCCGAGTTACGCGCGTATTGATCATTCGGACCTACTCTATCCAGGCACTAATATCCCTCCCCAAAATGTGACTTGAAATTTGCTCGTCTTATCCCCCTTTTCGCCGCTGTGTTCAAAAGTCTGTCTGCTTTTTGTTTCATCTCTCTCTCACGTCTGATCAAATTGCTCTCTGTGTGTAATAGTGATCTTTCGAAATTTGTACTCGTCTAAAACTAGGCGCTCTCCTCACCCTGCTTCTCCTGTTAACGGCGTTATCACTACTCACACGCGCGTCCGTTAAAAATCTTATCGATATTACGTTCTTATTGTCGACACAACGCGGAATGACTCCTTGCAAGAAAACGTTTGAAATCTTCACGGATAATTAGTTTGAAACGCGACAGATTGATCCAAAAACTTTCTAGTTTCGTTCGAGTATGGTTTGCAACTCGCCGAGATACTAAAATCATTTGGATAATCTTCGTTTCGAGATTGCGAGTAGTGATATCACGCTCAGCTTCTCACCTGTAGAGTTTCAGAACGTTTTCAGTTGCTGTTAATCATTTGCGCGTTTACGAGTCTGTCCAAAGTGCGCTCGTAAGCGTGCAGCCATTTACAGTAGATCAACAGTTAGACGTACAGATTCATCAGTGTAATTAGTTATTATAAACTAACGAAATGCATGCAAATAAACTAACACATCATGTGTGTGTGTGATTGAAAGCATTAAACTCTCAGTTTCAAGCTGCTGTTTCTGTACCGAACTTGACGCAATCTCTCTGATCTACTCTTCCATTTCATTAGCTGCTTAATAAACCTGCAATAAATCTGCATGCGTAGACACCTCTGTGCTCTGTCAAGCATATGTCATGTCCCACACGTCAAAAATTGTCGCTGCGCACATTGTGCGTAAAATAAGACAGGGATAACATGAAAATCTTCACACGAAACGTAAAGGTGTCGTTTATCGAAATTTTTGTCATGTAACTTCATGTAACATAATAGCAGGATTAAGTTTCAATGAAAAATGTGCAGATTCAAGCAGGTGAAATTTGTTCTTTATCTTTAGTTTCGAACGTGACACAATCAAAAATGACATCGAACATTGACGAAGAAATATTCCAAGATTCAGCGTAAAAACTTTTTTATCAATTCATTGTTCCTTACACCGGTTTAAATTACCGTTCAATCTCAAGTTGAGAACATTTATCGTACGCTTAAATTTGAAGATAATTCATTTTTGCTATGAAAATGTTACACTCGCAGTTTGTGATTAATATGAAGTTTAATTACTTTAAAATTTTAAATTGTTCTAAAAAATTTTTACTACTGAGAAGTTTATAATGGATCAATGCAGTGATATTTTAATAAAATAGAACATCTTTTGCAATTAGATGAGAATGTATGAATACGTATACAATCAAAAATAATAATTTACGTGAACAATTTGGAACAATATCATATATCAGTTTGATGAAATAGATGTGTTTGAAATGCAAGAATTATTTGACAATCTGATAAAACAATTTTCATAATACCGGTCGTTCATTCCGGCATCCACGAATTAATTAATCGATCTCTATTTTTATTACCAGTAATTCAATTCAAGAAATTTATTTCAAACCTATCGATAGCAGTATAAGATATGATACATTCATGGATAATAATCGTTATCTTTATGATTACATATGGTTCTTTCTGCTATTATCGACGGCATGCTCATTTCTAATTAATTTAGGCAATATTCAGATAATTAATTTCAGATATTATATGTGTGTTAAAACGAATTTGATTTGCATTGCATGGTTCCAATTTCAAAACAAGCACTATTTAGAATATAAGCAAGCTTTGTTACAAAATAGAAAAAATTCAGAAAAATAGACTTTGTTTGACGAACTATAAAATCATGTTATCTGGACGAGTAAATGGTAAAATAGTGGACCAATAAAAGCTACCAAATTCGACAATTATATTCAAAATTTCAAATTTGTTGCTGCATTTTGAAAGAATAAATAAGATGAAAAATCCGACAAAACATTTAATAATAAAGCTTTTTTGATAATATGTAAAACAGACAATTCTTAATCTGAAAAAGAAGAAAACATGTAATATTGAATGGATATTTTATTTGTATGCCAAAAAAGAACAAATAGAACTATATCTTTATTTAAGTCACAAAATATATGCATCTGAAAAATTATCGAAATATATTCATATTTATATGTTTATATTCGAGTTTTCAATATATGATACAAACGCATGAACAAGCAAAACTGATCAGGACTAAAATTTCATATTTGCTCTACAAAAATTATATGACATACTTTATTATTGCATTGGCGAATATTCTAATCCCATTTTTTACGATCAAAACAATAATTTTTTATCCAATTTTTAAAAGAAAAATTAGTTAATAATAAAACTGATATTGTACAATTTCTTATTACATGCAGTAAGACTGACCGAAAAGAAATTTTTATAATAATAATATAAATTTAAATTAAAAGAAAATTTTATAAAAAAATGATGAGAAACCGAATTTTTAACATTTAACTCGTCAATAGCATAATTTAAATTATTTGACAATTTTATTAATTTGTTATTTAGTATTTAATTCAATATCAAGTTTTAAGATATAATTTTTACATTATGCTGTTCCGAAATGACAAATTATCAATTCAACAAAAATAATATATTATTATACAAATTTCAACAGATTCTGCAGATTATTAAGAAAATAAGAAAAAGATATATTTTTGATATTCAAGAAAAGAATTATTCTCCATGCCAAATGAAATATCCAAAAACATCCAAATGAATCATTCAATAGAAGAAAATATTTGAGATAAAGAAAGAGAGAGAAAGAGATTTTACAACAATAAAATTAACAATTATAGTTCTTATTAAAGTTATACAAGCTTTGCAACCAAATTAAGAACAATTATTGTGATAATATTGGCAATGCTATAAATTATCTTGCAACTGAAATAAATAAAAACATTTAATGTTACCGAGATACCGTGAAGCAAAATTATGTTATTCGAGCAATTGTTTCACCTGTTTGCATATTCGATCAGCGTGAAGGGAATTTTCTGTTCCCTATATATGTACGCCGGAAGCAAAGAGCATGTCGATCGTATCAGCACACACCCGTATATCATTGCAACCCATATAAACACTGCATTGATTCGGTCACCGATTACATTGACACGCAAGAATTGATCTTTTAAATGCGTTTCCATATCCAAAGGAGTATATATATATATATATATATATTGTATATATCACTGAAAATATCAGTCATACCCATATATTGCGACATATAGTATCACTTAATCTGTTTAACAATGAGATCCTCGTACCTAACTGGATTTACTTACATCCGATGAGAATATATGACAAAACTATAGATTCGTCTGTACGTAACGATAAAAAATGTACTCTGTTTCGATCTTGAAAATAGATAATCTTTTAATAAGACTACCGACCGCCATATGAGAATTACATATATGTTACTCTCTAAATTTTCGTGTTACGATACTTTTCTGAAATCGGTTATGTTATGGAGAAACGCGCATATAAAATTGGTTTTTTCAAATAGAATTAAAGCATTTTTATCAAGTCTATTGAATAAATCATGCAAATTCATTTAATTGTCGTCGAATCAGTACAACAGATTCTTTGATACACGCGCCTTGATATATCCTGCCTCTCTTGTACTATATTAATTTGTACTGATATTCCATCGAATAAAATTGAGATCGTGTAGTAAAATAATATATTTGAAATGTGGGCTTACAGTAGCGAACGATGATAGCAATTCAATAAATGAAGTAATGAAGTAATGAAGTAATGGCAATTACATTTCGGCTCATAAACGACTTTTTGGGTTTTCTAAGATTGATTACCAACACTATACCATTTAAAAACTCCCATGGTTTTAATAAGAAAATAGACGAAATTTGTTGATTCTTGGACACCTTACCATATTTTAAAACGAATGAATTTTTCCGAATTTTTGAATATGGCAGTATCTTGGAACTGACTTGATTTATTAAAAAAATATGAAGAAACTCCAAGAAAACAAGAAGATACAGAGACTGAAAAATATTATCGAGTTAAAGGAAAGTTTGCATTGATAATCGCACGTTTATAAGAAAACATTTCTCAAAATATGAAGAAATTGTAGCAATAGTTACCGCAATAGAAATAAATAGAGATGATTGGATGTTGCTTTTAATATTTTGCTATGAAAAGAAAAGATTCTTTCCGTTTTATAAAAACTGTTTCGATAATATCCAAATCAGAATTCCTGAATCTAATATAACGGTTCAAAAATAATTTAGATTACTTCAGACGAGTACAAAATATCTTTGGATTTTTGAAATACTTTTCCAAAACCGACCGGACGAATCTGTTTTGTTTCTGAAAGAAGATATAGATATGAAAATTGACAATTTAATTAATATCCACAACCAATGTCGAAAAAATAATCTTGCGAGACTAATCGTTGATCATGCCGGTTTTCTTCAACTGCAAAATTGCAAAATCTCGACAGCAAATTATGAGAAAGACGTGTCAGAATTATGGAAAACACGATCTCTTAAGGAGACATAATTTTTAAATGAAATATTTCATAAATGGAATACTCGATTATTGGTCCATCAGTTTCACGCGAACCCGAATAACCCGTGAAATCAACTGTCGCAGTTTAACATATCGAGCTAATCCAATGCTCAAGATAATTTCCTGCGAATCAGCGTAACAAGTCGACAAAGATCAGTCGTCGAAACCCGTCAAGACCACTCTAACGATCTGAACCAACGCCAAACACTGACGAACAGCAAAAAATACCACGCGATCGTTAGCGGAAGAAAAGATCCCGGACATCAAAACGCGAAGCAGGCCGGGTTCGTGTAACAAAGAGCCATGGCTTTGGCATTGTCGCGCGGCCTTCGAGAATTTAACGAGCCACCAAAAAGAAAAAAAAGGAAGAAAGTTCCGCTTTGAGAGTCCCTCATACGCCTCACGTACCCCCGGCCCTTCTTACATCCGTACAAAGGTATTTTTCGTCACTTCGCTCCCGTGTCCCGCTGCCCCTCGCGTTTCGTGATTTACGCGCGTTCCCAGGGAAGAGAGAGAACCTCGAAAGGGGCTAACTAACTCATAATGCCTCACAAGTCCCACGGTCCAGCATCTCGCATCCAGCAGTACAACAGTACGACTTCTTTGTCTTCTTCTCTTGCGGCCACGCTTCTCTTCCACGATTCACGCTTCGCCCTCTTTTTGTGCTCTCCGGTCTTTCCGGGGCCGGTTGTTCCGGTTGTATGTACACACGGGGAACCATCGAGGTCTTTGATTCTCGCTTCTTGCTCTGTTCCTCTCAGCTACACTTTCCACGCTCGTGTCCTTCCATCCCTCCTCCATCCCTCCGTTTCTCCCTCCGAAACGCGAATATAATTGAACATATTGTCGACGGATCACACTAGCGAAAGCCACGTGTTTTATATTCAAGAACCGCAGGCTACTACTACCAGCTGCTCGCAATAGTGCGTATTATCATATATTTGTGTGATCGTGGTAAGCAGTATAAGTGCCACGAATAAACTTTGAGATTTCTATCACGGGAGCCGTATGGCACGAGCGTCCGAAAGATTCCTTGCAAAATATATGTACAATTATATGAAAGAATTAACAGCTTGTGCTTTACAACATCTTATACTGTTTTGGAGCAAAAATAGAGGAAACGTGAATCTCTGGTACTTATGGAATTTTCCAAGATCATTGCTCAAAGTCATTTCTATCTCGATTTATCAACGCGATCTATTGATTTATTTGTGATTACGTTATTGCAAGATATTCATCGGCAACTTCCAAATCTTCGCAGAGAGATGACAAGTCAAAGTTTTTCTATGATATTGACTCGTTTTAAATAGGAAGAGCAAAAAAAGTGTAGCTAATAAGAACGGACACATCGATAAATCCGTCGTTCGATCTTCGGGGATATCTCATCGATAACACCGCGGATACATCGTGACCCATGAATCCGCAGTTTCTTGGCTTTATTTACGCAATATGAAATATCAGGCAATGTTTCGCAAATAAAACGATGATTAAAAAATCTGTTACATTGACCGAGGATAAAAATAAGATTCATTTGGAAACATTCGAGAACATGTTTATGTTTATGAAAATCGAAATAGATGTTTCTATTACGTTCAAGATTTAAGGAAGAAAGTGCTTGTACAATACCGTTCTTCGGAATGATCGTATCTATTGAACGAATGATCGATTGCTCTAAGAAATCAAGTATACACGAATTTACGGCAGACAGACGTCCATTTCGCAAAACCACGAGCAATGCAGCAATTTATGAGTACAAAATTTACAAAAAGAGTGAAAAAGTTGTCACAATCTTGATAGAATTTAAAGTTTTACGTCTAAAAAATATTTATAAAGACGAACATATAAAACGATTTTTTTAAGACTTGAATAACTTTATCATCATTATTTCTGTCAGTAACAATCAATTGATCAAAAATAAAAATAAAATTTAATACTCTAAATCAAGATATACAAAACTAATTCATCAAAACTGTTCACGAAGAAATTAAGATTAATTGGAACATTGTGACAGAAAAATTGTAAAATTATCAAAAAATGATATTTGCTAGATATCCGTCAAACGTTGAGTCTCAATCTAATTTAAAATTTCAAAGAAAAAAATAAACTTTCCGATATCACAACCACAAATTTTCTACATCCTTTTTTCAGCACAGCTAAATTTTCCGAACACATATAAATTCATCGTGAAGTTAAGCGTCGTGAAATATCTTCTGATCGAAATACAAAACGTCTACGTGGAATAAAAAGGAACGGATGCTAAAATATCATCGCACTATTCATAGAATATTCGTTAACGTCATTGCAAATTTCATGAAGAATAAACCTAGTCGAAATTGATCGAAATTTTTCACCCACGGAAACTCGTCAAGAGACGTGCAAGGCGTTCGCGAATTCTGCCAAAAGGAAGAAGCGTAAGCAGTGGAGAAAGTCTCTCAGCATCCATCTTCGTGATAGTTGAAAGACGACGCTTGACCACGACCGCATGCACACTTTTCGAACCACTAATACTATTCGAAATCTCAAAGGGATTATTTACCTTGTTTAGCGCCACTAAAAGAGCATTTGGTAGATATCGGTTAGATTAGAGTTTCAACGCACGGAAAAAAACGTGAACAACCGGCCCTTGTGTGTTTTTTTTTTCGTAGCTAACGCTCACACCCTTCCAGGTCTCATCACTCGGACGGCCCGGGAAAACGAGGCAGCAGCAATCAAGGGCAATCAGGGCATCAATCATGGCATCAACCAGTCGACGGAACGGCGCGGGAGGAACAAAGTCAGCGGGTGCAGCCGGAATCCGGCGTCAGGCGGAAGCCAGCTATCCAGCGAGGAGCCAAAATGAGTAACGAAATAAGCGGATAAGGAATGTATCCGGCACGATCTCGTTCCTCGATGGTCGGGGGAGATCATCGGAGATCACGAGCGATGATCGCAATCTCGATTCTTCAGTCTACCAGGCAGTTTATTATGTTTATTGCAACTACGGGATTTGTTGAATTTATATCAATTGTCGCGCATCATTGGTTGAAGTTTATCGCATTTCTACACTTTCGCACACAAGAGGGGAAAACAGGCTTTCACGTGTCTACCCGGCGAGCCTGAGGATATTTAAATGATTTATCTTGCACACTCGAAAGCGCCTTCGAACGAGACATCCTCGAGGCGTACACAAAGCTCCGCGAGTTCTAGTATATATCGGACGAACTTTCCGACTCTCTCAAGATCAAACGCAGCAAAGTTTTTTTTCGTTGGACCAACTACCTTCCGTCTCTAGCAAGGTCTACTCCACCCGCCAGACGGCTCAATCGTCAATCACACGATCTCCAAAAACGCGAAATTTTCGAAAGCTCAGAAATCTCCTGACTGGCGAAGGCTGCACCTGTCGTTCTCGCCGGACCGAAGAGCAAAACCTTCCCAATAAAATCGAATACTTTCAACAAGCAACACTTGGAGCATCGTCAAAAACAGCAAAACCTGGAAAAACGTCACACATTTACTATCACTATTATTATTACTTCAAAACAAACAACGCCGACGTTACTTTTACCCTCACAGCCAACGATACTAATATTAATGATAGTAACACTATCGACGAAAATTCTCTGAAAAATCACTGCAAAATCATGGAAAATGTCACACAGCGCGTGCACATCACGCGATGCACTTCAGAATCACGCCAGTTACTTCGAAAGAGAGCAAAAAGCACACGCACACACGCATCAACACATGCACGCGCACGCATTAATGTATTCCGCGTTGTTTCGCAGCGCGAAAAATTTGCGAGAGTCTGGACCACGTCTCGCTCCAAAATTGGATTGGAAAGGACAAAACGTCTCTCCTCACGAAAGGCTCACGGCATGGACGGAATCGTTCCTCCGACCTTAACCAGGCACAACCCTTCGGTCTTATACGCCGCCACAAAAGTGCAAGTCTCGCACCCTCAGGATTATAATTTCGCAGAGTATTACCGAACCGCCGCAGCAGAGGACGCGCGGCCGTTGTTTTCGTACGTATTACAGGATTACGATTTACAGGAGGCATTCGCGGATCGTACCGCGAAGAAACATTTCACGTTACACTTCCCTACGTTCTTCACGCGCTGCGACATCACCAAAGAGATACAACGTGATTCCAAGTTCACGTTCTTTACGATTTATCGATGATTAATTTGAACCTGCCTTCAGCAATTTTTACGTGAAGCGTTTCTGCAAAAGACCATTTTTGATCATTTCACGGTTCAAATAGGAGACGATCGATCAACGACACATGTCAAACGACGGCATGCGTTGAATCAAGGCTTCAGAGCAGATCAAAAGCGCCAAATCGCAAAAGCGGAAATCACGACGTAAATTACAACGTGCAGCGGAAACAGTTCTGCACGGATTTGAATCGCAACCGGGGAAAACGATCTTCCGGAGTTCAACCTAGCGAAGAATAATTCCAAGCTCTCGATCGAAATTCGTAAGTTATTTCGGATCGACGAGTTAGCGCACCCGTCAAACACCCGACCTACAATTTCTCGATCGATTAATGATTAGCTGAGAGCAAAACAGCAGCGCTCCAAACAGATCTCAAAACCGCAACCCGCGCAAACAAAATCCACAAACAAAATCCAGGGAAGTGGGCGGAAAGATTGATATTCAGAGCAGATGTCATCCCGAAATCAATCGAAATCATTGATCGAACCAATTTATAATCGAATCTCAAAATCAATTGGATTATCATTAGTCGATCTAATTTATAACGTTCGTTTGCGAATGACGCTACGCAAAACAGTACACGCGGAGTCCTTTTTGGTCCAATCCAAGAATACTCTGAACAAAAAAAGCAGTCAGAAATTATCAGCAAACCCTGCGAACTTTCACTATGTCAAAAGTGAACAAAAAAAATAATTCTTCCACGCGGCTCTGTAGCGGCGTAAGTCAACTATCTCACCATAAATTCACGTCCAACGACCAAATACCGCTTGAGGAATACGAAAAACCACTGCAAAACATCGCCAGAAAACAAGAATGGCGAGAACCATTTACTCTCGGAGCAAACTCAGGAACACTAAACTCTGCATACGGGCACAAATTCGACACGAATCGCACGAAGATTCGCATCTGGATGAAGTACAGAATTTTCATCGAAAGGCACTCTGACTCGATGCAAATCGCAGGACAAAAACCGCTATCGCGGACCTTTCCGATTGTGCAAGAATCCTCGATAAGTTAATCGCAAGACTTCATCTAATCGACAACTATTTTATATTTCTTTTCCTGTCAAGCAACAAGAGCTTTACGTTCAAGAAATCAAGAATGAGCAAAGGACCATTTAAGTTTCGTGGAAATTCATCGGAGGACCTACCCTCGGAAGACAACTCTTGGACACACATGGAAAATCGCGAGCATCAAATCACAGCGGAACAACATGGGACACAATCGTTTGAGTCACAGACAACGCGGGACGTCGCGGAACGTCGTGGGACCATCAGCAAAGGTACTATCCCTTGTTCTAATTGTACAATTTTAACCTAACCTAGATTATATTTAAGTCATTAACGATATCGTTTGATCGTAAGAATCAACTGAAAGCGAAAACTATTATGGTAGAAATCGACCGTCACAGTTCTGCATTTTTAGACACTTAAATCCTTACTTAATTACTTTTAAAAGTTCTCGTAGATTTAGTTTATTTATTTATTTTCATTTTATTATTTCTTTAATTTGTCCGTTACTTTTATTTCATTCGGTTATTTTTATTTTGCCTATTTTGTGAAATCGTCCTTAACACCAAAGCACAAAGCGCTCCGCCATAGATCTCTGAAATATATGTACATAAATTATATATTTCATTTTTCTTTATCATACTTTATATAAACTTGGGAATTTCAAGAGATACAGATTCAACTTTTGACTTGTAACTTGAATGAACAACAGAAATGCAGAATGTTTTGTCATTTTTACAGTTAGACACTCAATCGATCTCAGTGAAAAATATATAAAACTGTATGAAACCGCGAAAACGATATATTGTGCCAATAATCGTAAATAATGACTTAATGCATTTGACATAAACTTTATGATTATTGTAAGAATGATAAACTTTTATACATCCAAATGTTACATTCAAGATTTCAAAAAATCTGATATATTGTAATTTTCGATTTTTATTTAATTGCGCTTTGTGAACTCTATTATCATGCTTCAGTATCACATGTTACATATTTCGTTTAATTTTTATTTGTTTTTGAATTCGATCCATTTCCTTACATTTCGATGATTTCACAAATTGATCAGTTATATCTGTTTTCAGTTTTAATTTCTTTTATTTTGTTTCTTTTATTTTTCATTAATTTTTTATCCATAAAAAGAAGAATATAAAAACCAAAAAAAAAGAGAGAACAAAAGGAAAGAAATAAGCATGTAAATATAAAGCATGATATGTTCTACAAGAAATAATACGTTCTACAGTCGACATGTCTCAAAAGTAATTCAGCGTGACTGAATGCAACAGTAATTCTAATCGAAAATTGAGATAAACAATGTGTTTCATTGTTGCGCAAGAAGATATTCAATTGTCTCGACTTCCGTGCGAAGATGTTGAAAGGATATGAAGAAGTGTTGTTTGTTTCGCAAAATCGTCTGCATTACGTAATTCGTAAGCATTACGAATTACAAAACGTAATCGTCATTTTGCGAGTCCAACAGGTTCCTTTTAGTATCTACGTCTTTCAGTCGTGCTTTCAGATTCAGATTTTGCTAGTGCTTGGTTTCGGCCATTTAGATTATCACAAAACACGTAAGTGAAGAAGAGAAAATTTTTCTGAAAATTTGTTTATTGACTATTTTGACAAATGCGCAATGTAGAACGTGAATTTCTTAACACGTACATATGAAATTTATACACAATCATATCGTAGGTACTTTGCGTTTAGATTTAATTTAGTTGCTGGTAAGCTCAATCGAGGCAAAAACATGCCAGACACAAATGAATGATATCTCTGTGAGTAGTGATAAGGACAAGTCGTGAACGTTACAATATTTAGCGTGAAATATCGTCTGTCAACTGTAAATTAATAATGCTTTAATGCTGTATGTTAATATTAATACGCTAATTAGATTACTTCTTTCTATTTCTAACACTACAATTATTTCATGAATTTTTCGTTAATATATTTATTGTCAAGTTTTACGTTATTCATCTGAAAGCTACAAGTCAAACATTATCAATTTACAGTTGATTAGTAGGCATAGATTACTTAAGAGTATTAATTTTCGTGAGAGGACTAATTAATTAGTTTAGATCGGTCTATATGTTAATCCGTTAGTACTTATCCAAATATAGAAATTTTTTCAGTCTTAAAAATAGTCATATTAATATCCACTCGACAAATTGCAACTTAACGCAGTTACAAATTGCAGTTTAACGGTTTTCTTTGTAGAATTCAATATCTTTTAAAACGATATATAATTTTAAGATCTAGGGTAAACACATACATTTTTTGCAGAAACAAAATTGTTTATGTTAATTATCCAGATAAAAGATCGATGAACTCAATATCTATTTTCCAGTAAAAAAATTTATAGTATAGTTGATTTGTACTTTGCCTGTGGTAACGATTGAAGTTAAATTTTATCCGGAGTAATACAATCCGAACGAAGGCGTTCGAGGTACATTTCGTAAAGAAAGGAGACGCTTTACATTCGACGAAAGAGAATTATTCAGACACAATACACAAACGTATTATGCTGCTTTTGAATGCTTCTCATATGTTGCTTATCTGAATGTTATTGTTTCTGTTATTTACGTTTGTGTCAAATTTTACGCTTTTGGTCACCTGATATAATACCCAAGATATTCCCGTTGTTGAATTTCTGTTTGGCATTTCTGTTGCTGTTAAAAAGTTATCGAATATGTTACATTCCATTTCCCTTTAATGCCTATTTAACCCTGTTACTTTATGACATGTTCCCCATTACCGAGACTTCTCAGATTTATCCAAAAGTTGTGTTTAACACTGTTAATCCTTTGTTGATTGTACTGTTGATACTTTGTTCGTGTTGTACATCATCATCATCATGCATCCGCGAAACTCCTGTCAAATACTTTACACTCGGAAATCCATTTCATATCTTCGAAAGCATTTAACATCCTCCCTCCCCTTTCATTCACTTACAAATTTTGAATAGATATTTGATCGCAGATTCTATTATGACATTATATTCGCTGCAATTTCTAATGTCTTAATAATAGTTAATGCAAGTCATTTTCAAAATTAGAAACACACTCTCTCAATCTTGTTATCGTACTAAATCGCAAAAACATAAGAATTTTGAATTTCTAGTACCATCAAGATATTTCAATAAGAAAAAAAAGACAAGCCTTATATGTCATAATATTACCTAATTTGACAGATTTGTTTTACAAAATAGTTTCAAAATTTACTTCTACATTTAAAAAATCGTATTACTTTCTGATTCATATGTTCCGTTACATTCCAAATCTACGTGAATTCTGATGATACATATCTCGCCGTTATCATTGTTGTTAAAAATTCATAACAAAGTTAAAATGTGTTCTGTATTTTGCGTTGATTTTGGTCAGTTGAAGTTATTAGTTTGTCTGCCTTAAACATATTATTGTATAATCGTTACACACGTTTATCTCACTCGTTATTAATACCATTTTTGTTTACCTTACCTATTTGTTCGATACCTAATATTATTATCTTTATTAATATTTGCTATTTAGATTTTATTACGAGAACATTACATTTCCAGATTGCTTTATTATTGTTGACAATGCGACGGCAGGGCGATCAATCAAATTGATTCCAATTGGGCAATTAATAATGTTTACGCTTATATTTCCTTCCTGGCATATATGAAAACTTATATCTTTATAACTTTGCTCGATGTTGTAAATACGATTCTCGCATGCACGGTAAAAAGTATGTTCCAAAAAATAGATGTAAACTTGAACTGAAAATGAATGTTTAAGTTGTGGAAACTCATTAAATTTCTCCTCTTTCAAAAATAATTCGTAATGCATGGAAAAGTAATATTTAAAACCATATAATTATAAATCGAAGCGAACGACAATTATTCGACATATTCCAGCCGTAGATGAAAATATCATTTTCACTTCATTCGCATTTGTAAATTCCTTTAACAATTGAAGATGACCGATTGTCAATTAATCTCCTTGCAGTTAAATTCTATGACAAATATTTAATTGTCAGAAAAATTTGATCAGCCAAATAACCCACCATGACGCACATATAATCGTTATTGTTATCTGACCCTTGTTATGTATCCTTGGTTATTGTTATGTAAGCGAAATTACGTTGTTGTTAAGTTACCGTTGTTACCTCTGAAAACCCGCACTGAAAATACCTTTTATTAATGCCCGTGTTTCCCAGTTTTTGTTCTTAAAGGATTTGTCGTAGAAGCTGTTTTATTACTGTTAAATTGGCACCAAAAGCAAGCATAATTCGCTCTTTCTCTATCCTCCGTTCTTTCTCTTTCTTTCCATCATCGAATTAAGATTAAAGAATCTAGATTTTAATTGGCGAAATACAAATCGATCAATTTAAGAAGAATGATGAAGATATCATACACATTACACGATACTCGCTACGTTCATTAAGTTTAACATCATCTGAGTAAAAGAAATTATGATTCGAATTTTATTAATTTAATTTTAACTTGCAAATCTAACGATTATCGTCTGCGAGATTAATTATATTTTGGTTTCACCGTATAGTGCCTTATTTGATAGATTTTAATGTACGTATTAATGTAAGTACTTTATCATCGTAAAATAATGTAATAAAAATTTAGTTTTAGTGTAGCTAAGAAGATATAAATTCTTATGAGAAAAATACACTAAAGTACTGCTATATGATATATGTACATAATATAATATTGTAAGCACATTACTTGTAAGTACATACATTTAATAAATAAAGTCCGTAAGTAATATATAAAATGGATTTTTCATTACATCTGTACAATATTACCTTTTTATAATGTATTTGCAAACGGAAAATTATATTTAATTATAATATAATTCTTGTCAGTAACTGCAATAAATATATTCATATGATTTAATTATAACTGAAGAAACATTTTGAAATCAAATGTGACTTATATCCAGCGCAATTATACTTTTTAAAATAGCTGATTTATGTATTATGAATATAAATTATATATTCTTTGTAAATTATACATTTCTATTTAATGCATATGTAAATATTATTAATTTTCGCGTAAAAAATTATTTATTAAATATGCATTGTGATCTTTCTGAAGCCAATTTACTATCGCAACATTGTCAAGTCATGCATGTTTGATAATTTATATCACGGAATTGTGCGCAATAAGTGTTATGTGAACAGTCTGTCTCAAAACATTATCTTTTTTACAGTAATATCTAATCTAGACATGCTGTGAAAAATATTTAAAACATATTAATCAAAATTTTCTCTTAAAGTATGGAAAGAAAGATCAACAGAAGTTAGGTTTGATTTAAGTTAAAAAATAAGACACCATAATGTTTATAATTCTCCGAATTAATAAAATTTTTTTAATGAATTTCACGTATTTTAACATTTGTTTATTTTTAAAATACAATTCACATATTATTTTGAATTAATAAAAAAATATTATTGAAATATTAATTTTACAAAAATTAACATTATAAAAACCTTTGTAATTATAAAAAATAAATAATTTGAAACAAAGAAAATAATCTGCCGAAAGAAACTTAATAAATGTCTCGTAATTAAATCGGCCGGACGATGCCCCAAATGCCGCCGTCCGCAGCAGCCACGAAAGACGCATACGTTATCTTTATTGGTAATTGCATTTTCGGGGAAATCTCTAATCTGTACTTCCTCAGGAACGTGGCCAAACATGCTTTTATTTGCAACTGAGCCATTCTCATTCCCACGCAGCTTCGCGGTCCCTCGCCGAAGGGAAGATAGGCAAATCTTTCGATGCTATGTTTTCTCTCCGGGCCAAATCTTTCGGGATCGAATACTTTAGGATTCTCCCAGTGTCGGGCGTCATCGTGCAAGCCGCTGATGGGTATCAGAATGTGCGTTCCACGTTGTACGCGACAAACAATTCCATCGGATCCTCTCAATTCGGTGTCCTCCGTGCAAACTTTATCCAGAAATCCCAATGTGGGTATGATTCTCTGCGATTCACTTAATACCTGATCCATATAGGTCATTTCTTTTAAGGAGTCATAAGTGATCGAACCATCGTATTTATTAAGTATAGACATCACTTCCTCACGTAATTTCTCTTGCACTTTTGGATGAGTGGCCAAGTTGAAGCCGATGAAGCTTAAAACAGTGCTGGAAGTTTCGTAGCCGTCGATGAAAAACGATACCGCATGGGCCGTGACGCTCTCCAGATCAAATTTATCACCTTCTGTCCGTTCTAAATCGACCATCAATTGCAGGAAATCGTTTCTAGTCGACTCCTCCTTTCTTCTTTGTTGCATAATATCCGTAATTACCGTTCTAAAAAAATGGTCGGCCTTCTTTGGTAAGAATCTTGTTCTGAAGACTTTGGCTAACCATGGCATAAGAAACACGATGGTGAAAATAAAGTTGTTCCATAAGGTTGGCCCGAGAAAAGATTTGCCCAGTGCGTAAAAAGATTCCTTCTCTTTCTCTTCATCGAAGCATAATCCATCCACGCCAAAGCCAGCGCCACTTACCACCTGCGCAGTGAATCTGGCGAATAAGTCCTTCAGTTCCAGTTCTGTTTTCCCGGTTTTGCTTAGCTTCTTATCCAGATAGTTTTCGAACTTCTGGCACACTGTCTTCACGCTTTCAAGCAGGATTTTCAGTCGCATGCTGGAGAACGCGTAAGTCAAGCGCTTTCTTCCAGTCGCCCACTTCTCACCGTAAGAAAAGAAGGGATTTTGCGCCAGAAGAGGATCCAATTCGGGATCAATTTTAAAACCATTTTCATGAAAATTCGAAAAATTTGTCTGCAGCACTGTCTTCACCACCTCCGGCTCGATTGCTATCAAAGTCGGCGACATGAAATTGTAGATTCCAACCATACTGCGATTCCGATTAGCATTGTAAATCTTGCGACAGCAGCCGGCGAAAGTGTTCTTTAAAATGAAAGCTTCCCAAAAATGACCGAAGACAGGCACGGCGCCGTCCGCGCAAGGTGCTCCACGTTTCTGCCAGTATTTAATATTTTTCGTTAGAAAAAGATAGAGACCCACCAAAGCCAAGAAGATCGAGAGGATGAGCATGAGAGCCATCTCTGCTCTTGAGAAGGATTGAACGACACTGAATAGTCCAACGTCCAAGAAGATACTAAGCAAAGACTATTATCAATTGCGACTGCTTCTCTCAAAAGCAATTACGAGAATGATAACAATTACGACAATCAACGAATATGCTGGATGATGATGATACAAAATGGCAAGTGTGTAGATAATGCGAAATTGATATTATATAGGGGAGGGTCTGTTATCAGCTTTTGAATATTAAATATTAAATTTAAACAAATAGTAGACATGATAAATTTAAATACTATATACGTTATAATNAATATTTCTTTGATATTAAAAAATATTATATATATATATATATAATTCTTGAATATATTATTACACAAAAAATTTAATTAATAATTTTAAATACTTAATTTTAAATGAAACTGTGGAAATGTGACAATCAACAATCAAATTAATAAAAAAATATTATTGAAATATTATTGAAATAATTATATATAAGATTAAGTATATCTTACATATTAAAATCTGGAGTAATTAAAAATTAATTAAGCTTGCTATAAGTTCGGTATGCCAAATTCGGTAATGATTTGTCCCTTACTTCATGTGCCGGACACAAACAAAAATTATATAATTTTTTTATAAAATATAAGAATGTATACTTATATTTATATTTATATCTTTTGTAAAATTTCTTTTTCTTATTCTTTATAAAAATTATTTAATTTTTGGTTCTTGTCCGGCACGTGAAATAAGGGCCAGATAATTACCGGATTTGGTATGTCGAATCCGGTATATCTCACTAAAATCTGATTTGGACCTGATCCGGCGCAAGCTGAATCCGACATGCCGGACAAAATTTCTACTCGGGAACTACGTGTGCATGTAGGGTGAACTAAATTGACAAGGAGACACTCGTGGTACCAATCAATTTCAATGAAACTCATTGTATTCGTAGGTATTCACGTCAAACATTAAAGGCTAAAAGGATAGGACGCGCCTCTCAAGCATTCGCGAGAAAATCGAGATTGAAAAATCTCTACTCATATATAAGCTAGTGCAATAGACTATTTTATCGAAGCGTCCGTGGCGATGCGGCAGAGCGCCAGACTTATAACTTGTTGAGGTGATGTTGGTTACAGGTTCGAACCCGGGTAGAAATCTGGACCGAGATTAATCTCGACGAATAATTATTTTTTCAATTTTTTTTTAAATACAATTTTTTAAAATAATATATAATTACACAAAATAAATGTGTATTACGTATATTTTATTTATTGTTATTGTACAAAAAAAATTAATTCAGGCCCAGAAACGGCATACATGATCTGGTCCAGAAACGACATACATGATCTGGCCCAAATCCGGAAAGCGTTACATCCCTTATCAGGGCCGAATGTGGATAACCGAATCAGGGTCGGACGTCAAATCCGGCATGCCTGATTCGGTCCAGATTTCTACCGGATATAATTTCTACCCGGGTAATAGCTGGCTAGTACTCGATAAGAAAACGGCCTATACTGTATGTTATTAAACTGTGTGCGTTTAGTTTCAGCGAAATGTTTGTTTAATAAATTGCAGGAAATATAGTTTCTGTTATGTCATGGTTATCAATTTATCTATGACATACATATAGTAAATAAAAATAAAAAATGTAATAATCTGTTTCTTATTAAAATCAATGTAAGATCAATCTACTTGTTAAGAACCACAAATAATGCTATCTTCCTGCCATGATTATTATTTCAATAACAAATTTGCAAGTTGCAGTAAAAAAATTGAGGATGACTGATTGTCAATTAATCTCCTTGCAGTTAAATTCTATGACAAATATTTAATTGTCAGAAAAACTTTGCCAGCCAATTAACCCACCAAGACGTACATATAATCGTTGTTGTTATCTAATCCTTGTTATGTATCCTTGGTTATTGTTATGTAAGCGAAATTACGTTGTTGTTAAGTTACCGTTGTTACCTTTAAAAACCTACACTGAGAAGTTGCCTTCTATTAATGCCTGTGTTTCCCAGTTTTTGTTCTTAAAGGATTTGTCGTAGAAGCTGTTTTATTATTGTTAAATTGGCACCAAAAGTAAGCATAATTCGCTCTTTCTCTCTCCTCCGTTCTTTCTCTTTCTTTCCATCATCGAATTAAGATTAAAGAATCTAGATTTTAATCGGCGAAATACAAATCGATCAGTTTAAGGAGAATGATCATGAAGATATCATACACGTTACATGATACTCGCTAAGTTTGACATCATCTCAGTAAAAGAAATTATGATTCGAATTTTATTAATTTAATTTTAACTTGCAAACCTAACGATTATCGTCTGCGAGATTGATTATATTTTGGTTTCGTTATTGATTGGTTTGATTATTGATTATATTTGGCACCGTATAGTGCCTTATTTGATAGATTTTAATGTACGTATATATTAATGTAAGTAAATCTTTTATCATCGTATCTTTATCATCGTAAAATAATATAATAAAAATTTAGTTTTAGTGTAGCTAAGAAGATATAAATTCTTATGAGAAAAATACACTAAAGTACTGCTATATGACATATGTACATAATATAATATTGTAAGCACATTACTTGTAAGTACATACATTTAATAAATAAAGTCCGTAAGTAGTATATAAAATGGATTTTTCATTACATCTGTACAATATTACCTTTTTATAATGTATTTGCAAACGGAAAATTATATTTAATTATAATATAATTCTTGTCAGTAACTGTAATAAATATATTTATATGATTTAATTATAACTGAAGAAACATTTTGAAATCAAATGTGATTTATATCCAGCGCAATTATACTTTTTAAAATAGCTGATTTATGTATTGTGAATATAAATTATATATTCTTTGTAAATTATACATTTCTATTTAATGCATATGTACATATTATTAATTTCCGCGTAAAAAATTATTTATTAAATATGCATTGTGACCTTTCTGAAGCCAATTTATTATCGCAACATTGTCAAGTCATGCATGTTTGATAATTTATATCACGGAATTGTGCGCAATAAATGTTATGTGAACAGTCTGTCTCAAAACATTATTTTTTTTACTACAGTAATATCTAATCTAGACATGCTGTGAAAAATATTTAAAACATATTAATCAAAATTTTCTCTTAAAGTATAACATGAAACGAAAGATCAACAGAAGTTAGGTCTGATTTAAGTAGTTAAAAAATAAGACACCATAATGTTTATGATTCTCCGAATTAATAAAATTTCTTTAATGAATTTCACGTATTTTAACATTTGTTTATTTTTAATATACAATTCACATATTATTTTAAATTAATAAAAAAATATTATTGAAATATTAATTTTACAAAAATTAACATTACAAAAACCTATGTAATTATAAAGAAAAATAATTTGAAACAAAGAAAATAATCTGCCGAAAGAAACTCAATAAATGTCTCGTAATTAAATCGGCTGGACGATGCCCCAAATGCCGCCGTCCACAGCAGCCACGAAAGTCGTACACGTTATCTTTATTGGTAATTGCATTTTTGGAGAAATCTCTAATCTGTACTTCCTTAGGAACGTGGCCAAACATGCTTTTATTTGCAACTGAGCCATTCTCATTCCCACGCAGATTCGCGGTCCCTCGCCGAAGGGAAGATAGGCAAATCTTTCGACGCTATGTTTTCTCTCCGGGCCAAATCTTTCGGGATCGAATACTTTAGGATTCTCCCAGTGTCGGTCGTCATCGTGCAAGCCGCTGATGGGTATCAGAATGTGCGTTCCACGTTGTACGCGACAGACAATTCCATCGGATCCTCTCAATTCGGTGTCCTCCGTGCAAACTTTATCCAGAATTCCCAATCCCAATGTGGGTATGATTCTCTGCGATTCACTTAATACCTGATCCATATAGGTCATTTCTTTTAAGGAGTCATAAGTGATCGCACCATCATATTTATTAAGTACAGACATCACTTCCTCACGTAATTTTTCTTGCACTTTTGGATGAGTGGCCAAGTTGAAGCCGATGAAGCTTAAAACAGTGCTGGAAGTTTCGTAGCCGTCGACGAAAAACGATACCGCATGGGCCGTGACGCTCTCCAGGTCAAATTTATCACCTTCTGTCCGTTCCAAATCGACCATCAATTGCAGGAAATCACTTCTAGTCGATTCTTCCTTTCTTCTTTGTTGCATAATATCCGTAATTACCGTTCTAAAAAAATGGTCGGCCTTCTTTGGTAAGAATCTTGTTCTGAGGATTTTGGCTAACCATGGCATAACAAACAAGGTGATGAAAATAAATCTGTTCCATAAGGTTGGCTCGAGGAAAGATTTGCCCAGTGCGTAAAAAGACTCCTTCTCTTTCTCTTCATCGAAGCATAATCCATCCACGCCAAAGCCAGCGCCACTTACCACCTGCGCAGTGAATCTGGCGAATAAGTCCTTCAGTTCCAGTTCTGTTTTCCCGGTTTTGCTTAGCTTCTTATCCAGATAGTCTTCGAACTTCTGGCACACTGTCTTCACGCTTTCGAGCAGGATTTTCAGTCGCATGCTGGAGAACGCGTAAGTCAAGCGCTTTCTTCCAGTCGCCCACTTCTCACCATAAGAAAAGAAGGGATTTTGCGCCAGAAGAGGATCCAATTCGGGATCAATTTTTAAACCATTCTCATGAAAATTCGAAAAACTTGTCTGCAGCACTGTCTTCACCACCTCCGGCTCGATTACCATCAAAGTCGGCGACATAAAATTGTAGATTCCAACCATACTGCGATTCCGATTAGCATTGTAAATCTTGCGACAGCAATCGGCGAATGTGTTCTTTAAAATGAAAGTTTCCCAAAAATGACCGAAGACAGGCACGGCGCCGTCCGCGCAAGGTACTCCACATTTCTGCCAGTATTTAATATTTTTCGTTAGAAAAAGATAAAGACCCACCAGAACCAAGAAGGTCGAGAGGATGAGCATGAAAGCCATCTCTGCTCTTGAGAAGAATTGAACGACACTGAATAGTCCAACGTTCAAGAAGATAAAGACTAATATCAACTGCGACTGCTTCTCTCAAAAGCAATGACGAGAATGATAGCGTCAATCANCGAATATGCTGGATGATGATGATACAAAATGGCAAGTGTGTAGATAATGCAAAATTGATATTATATAGGGGAGGGTCAGTTATCAGCTTTTATTAAATATTAAATATTGAATTTAAGCAAATAGTAGACATGATAATTTTAAATACAATATATACGTTATAATCAATATCTCTTCGATATTAAAAAATATAATATATAAAATTCTTGAATATATTGTTATACAAAAAAATTTAATTAATAATTTTAGATATTTAATTTTAAATGAAACTGTGGGAATGTGACAATCAACCCTATACTATTTTGTAATATGTATATGTTGTTTTGTATATGTTGCATATTGAATTTTTATTGATTATGGTAAAGATTAAAAATAATCCCCATTGTGTGGATATTATCGTTATCGCTTAATTATGTTATTAATGAAATCAACTTGAAATTGAAACATTGAAACCAAGACTGTTATTGCTCTATTGACATTGAAATAATTCTTGCGCGCCACTCTATATTAAAAGTTAGCACAAGTGATTGAATAATGTAGTAGCTGGCTATTACTCGATAAGGAAACGATCTATCTATACGGTATGTTATTAAACTGTATGCGTTTAGTTTCAGCGAAATGTTTGTTTAATAAATTGCAAAAAATATAGTTTCTATTATGTCATGGCTATCAATTTATCTATGACATACATATAGTAAATAAAAATTAGAAATGTAATAACCTGTTTCTTATTAAGATCAATGTAAGGTCAATCTACTTGATAAGAACCACAATCACAAGTAATGCTATCTTCATGCCATGATTATTATTTCAATAACAAATTTGCCAGTTGCAGTAAAATGGTGCTTGAACAACACGCAAACAAACAATAATTTAGATATAACACAACTTTTTTCAAAATAATCCCTTCTACCTCAATTTTGTCATTAAAATATTTTTATTATTTAGTTTTTAATACAATTTAAAAGTAACCCAATTTATCGTAATACGCTTAATTTATATATAAATTCCTTATATTCTTTATTTAATGATTGTGAGGAATTTCATGTGTACAAAATGACAAATGTTTATTTTTATTACATAATATGATCGTGGCACTAGCAGTCGCTGATGCGAATTTAATTTCTGTTTTGCAGTCTCCCCATATATATTCAATCAGTGTTAACACTCGTTTGAGCGATTACGCTACATCAACTAGTCACGGCTGATACGTGGTCAAGGTTATATCACTTTCGTCGATTTGTCCACGATCTCCACTTGTTATTCAGGAGAAGTAACATGACCGTCGAGCTCGTGCTATTGATTCTCGGAGCGCTTACAGCTGTATACTTTTATCTTACACGAAATTATAAATACTGGCAAAAATGTGGAGTTCCGTGCGCGGATGGAGCCATACCGGGATTCGGTCACATGTTATCAGTGACCTGTATGAGGACGGACCTCGCTGACTTCAGCATCAAGATCTACAATGACAACAAGAGTAGCAGTATGGTAGGAATCTACGAATACATGAAGCCATCATTGATGATTCTCGAACCGGAGTTGGTGAAAACAGTATTGCAGACCAATTTTTCAAGTTTCGCCGAGAACTCCGTCGTTGTCGACTCCGCAGTGGATCCACTCTTGTCACATAATCCTTTTGTCCTTACCGGCGAGAAATGGCTACACGGCAGAAAACGTTTGACCTATGCATTTTCCAGTATGCGACTGAAGATCCTGCTCGAAAGTGTCAAGCAGGTATGCGCGACATGTGAAAAGTATATCGATGGAAAACTGAGCAACGTCGATAAAGCGGAGTTCGAGCTAAAGTCTTTGTGCTCCAGATACACTGCGCAAGTAGTAGCTGCCGCTGGTTTTGGCGTGGATGGATACTGCTTCGATGACACGAAAAAGGATATATCTTTCCGAAAAATCGGGCAAGTCATTTTTGAGCCGTCCACAAGAAACCAAATTATGTTCGCTCTTGTAGTTCTCATGCCATCGTTGAACAAAATCTTGAAAATGAGTTTCATTCCGAAGCATGTTGACCACTTCTTCAGGACGTTGGTTGCGGACCTCATGGAGCAAAGAAGAAAGGATGGAATACCTAGGAATGATTTTCTCCACTTGATGGCTGAACTAGAAAAGGTAGAAGGCGATAAATTCGACTCTGAAGTGCTCACGGGACAAGCGATGTCATTCGTTCTCGATGGCTACGAGACTTCCAGCACAGTTATGAGTTTCATCGGCTTCCATTTGGCCACTTACCCGAAAATACAGGAGAAACTACGCGAAGAGGTGATGTCCGTGATCAACAGATACAATGGTGAAATCACTTACGAAGGTTTGAGAGAGATGATATACATGGACCAAGTCTTCAACGAAACGATGAGGCTACTTCCAGCAGGAGTGCTTATGAAGAAAAAATGCACGGAAGAATTCGAATTAAAAGGATCCGATGGAATTGTCTATCGCATAAAACCCGGAATGCAAGTATTGATACCGGTTCAGGCTTTGCACAAAGATCCTCAATACTGGGAAAATCCTGAGGAATACGATCCCGAAAGATTCAATCCGGACAGAAAACAGAACATCGAAAGATACGCTTATCTTCCCTTTGGCGAAGGTCAACGAATCTGCGTGGGAATGAGAATGGCCCAGCTACAAATAAAGGCAGGTCTGGCTATGATTATGAGAAAATACAGCCTCGAACTATCCCCGAAGACGCAAATACCTTTAAAGATGATTCCTGGGACCATTTTACCAACTCCGAAAGGAGGCCTGTGGGTCTATTTTCGACATCTTTGAGCACAAATATTTCTCAAATTTCTTTCGAGTTTTAGTAATAATAATTCATGAAAAATTTATTTACTGCCAAGGAAAAATTTTATACAAAATTGAATATTTTTATATTTGCTCAGTTTTAATTACTGTTTTTATTTTTACGTAAAAATAAGAAAAATGTTTGGAATGTTAATAATATATTAATAATATCTATATTTTCTTATACAAATGTTATTATGTACTCCTAATTTATAAAAAAAGTAAGAATTTAATTATGTTTAAATACTTTGTGTCTTTATAAAAAAAATCTGGAATTAAATAATTCTTTATATATAATGTATTTTGTATTTTGATTATGATAAGTTCTTAACTTTTAGTAGGAAACTAAGAATTTAACCTATATGTTGTATAAAAAGCACTTTTACTACACAATTCGTACCCAAGTTATTGATTGAGTCTATTTAGAACTCAGATTTAAATTTGCTCACCCGTTATTGAGATGTAATAATTTCTCAACTCATCGTCTCGTATGAAGATAACCGGCATGTCTCGCCTTTATTACATTTAGCAAAAAACATCATTTCTTTTGTTAGTACATCTGTATTTTTTACATATTAATAAATATATATAAATCTTATACATATCGTTGCACACATTGAAATTATTTAGTTTTAAATAAAACTGTGAAAATATAATATTCAATCCTACATGTATCTGTTATGTATGTAGTTTATGTAAAGTTACGTTGCATATTATAAAGATAAAAAATCTTTACTGAATATAATTTGTTATTTTCAACGTTACTGATAAAACCAACTTGATACAGTGAAGTCTCGATAATCCGAGTTAAACGGGACCGGGATTATCGAAAAACTCGGATTATTAGAATGACATTAGAAAATGAATGAAATTTTGAAATAAAATCATGCTAAAATATATATATATGGATATAACTTTAATAGGTATATATGTACATATATATGTACATTTTTAACCTTTTTAAAATAGTCCTCCATACATAATTAAAAATTTTATGCAATAAATTAATTAAATGTTTGACAATATTTTTTTAGACAAAATCTTTAAATATATCAGAAAAAGAAGCTCGGATTATTGGAAACTCGGATTATTGGAGCTCGGATTATCGAAACTCCACTGTATTGAAACTAAGATTACTATTGCTTTATTGACAATGAAATGATTCTTATATGCTATTCTATATTAAAACGAGTAACTGAGCAATGCTATCGACAAGAAAACGGCTTATAGATTATGATACATTTTTTACATATTATTTTCAGCTATGCTATGTTTATTTAATAAATTCCAAGAAGCCTTTCTGATTTTTTTGCATTGCATTTTGCACACGATTATTAATTTATCTATGACATACTAAGACTCAATAACAGCAACTTGTTTTTTTTATTAGTTAAAGTCTTACATAATATGTAAGGTTAATTCCCTTGATAAGGACTTTCAGTGATGCTCTTTTTTGACGTCGCGGTTATTATCTCGTTATTATCTCGTTCGATAACAAATTTAAAAGTTGCGATAAAATATATGTGGCGCTTAAACACGCAAACAAATAATAATGTAAACATAATGCAATATTTTTCAAAATAATCCCTTCTATCTCAATTTCATCATTAGAATGTTTTTAACATAATTTAAAAATAAACAAAAATTTTCTTAATACATTTGAGAATAAATAAGTATAAATTTCCTTTTGCATATTACTTTTACAATGATTGTAAGGAATTTAAATTATATAATTGTGAGAAAGAATTCACTGATATAACAGTAAAGTTAGAGAAATAACTTGCTATTACGAACTTAATCTTTGTATTGCGCTGTCGCTCATATACATATCAATCGGTGTAATATAAAGTCGCTTCTACGATTCCGCTAAATCACAATCAGTCGTGGCTGATACGTGGACAAGGCTACATCAATTTAGCTCACCAAGTGTCACTTGTCGTCCGAAAGAAGCAATATGGCCGTCATACTGGTATCTCTGATTCTCGGAGCTCTAGTAGCCCTTTATTTCTATCTCACGAAAAATTACAAATATTGGCAAAAACGTGGAATTCCGTGCATGGATGGAGCCCTGCCGGGGATCGGTCACATGCTGTCAGTGATCAGCATGAGAATGAACATCTCTGACTTATGTTGCAAGATCTACAATGACAACAAAGATCGCAGTATGGTCGGAATCTACGAGTTCATGAGGCCGTTGTTAATGATCCGCGAACCGGAGTTGGTGAAAACAGTATTGCAGACCAATTTTTCAAGTTTCTCCGAGAACGGTATGATGCTCGACCTCAAAATAAATCCACTCCTTGCAAATAATCCCTTTTTTCTTACCGGCGAGAAGTGGCTAATCAGCAGAAAACGCATGACCTATGCATTTTCTAGTATGCGACTTAAGATCCTGCTCGAAAATGTCAAATCAGTGTGCACGATGTTTGAGAATTACATTAATGGAAAACTTAGCAACGTCGAGAAAGCGGAGTTCGAACTGAAGTCTTTGTTCGCCAGATACTCAGCGCAGGTAGTAGCTGCCGCTGGTTTCGGCATAGATGGATATTGCTTCGATGATGAGAAAAAGGATATGTCTTTCCGAAAACTTGGGCAAGCCCTTTTTCAGCCATCCATACGAAACAAAATTATGTTCACTCTTGCATTTCTTATCCCGTCGTTGAACAAAATCTTCAAAATGAGTTTCGTTCCAAAGCTCGTCGATCAAACATTGAGGACGATGGTCGCGGATCTCATGGAGCAAAGAAGAAAGGATGGAAAACCTAGGTACGATTTTCTTCATTTAATGGCGGAGCTAGAGAAGACAGAAGGAGATAAATTTGACACTGAAATGCTCACGGGATTAATATTGCCGTTTGTCGTCGATGGCTATGAATCTGCCAGCACTGTTTTAAGTTTTATCGGCTTTCATTTAGCCAGTAACCCGGAAATACAAAAGAAATTACGCGAAGAGGTGGTATCCGTGATCAATAGATACAACGGTGAAATCACTTATGAAGGTTTGAGGGAGATGACATACATGGACCAAGTCTTCAACGAAGTGATGAGATTATTGCCATTTGGAGTATTCATGAAGAAAAAATGCACGGAAGAGTTCGAACTAAAAGGATCCGATGGAATTGTCTGTCGCGTGCAACCAGGAACACAGATCCTGATTCCGATTCAAGGTTTGCACGTAGATCNTCAATATTGGGAAAATCCTGAGAAATTCGATCCTGAAAGATTCGGTCCGGACAGAAAACACAGCATCGAGAAATTCANCTATCTACCCTTCAGCGAAGGTCCTCGAATCTGCGTGGGTATGAGAATGGCTCAGCTATTGATAAAGGCAGGTCTAGCCATGATTATGAGAAAATACAGCATGGAACTATCNCCGAGGACGCAAATACCTTTAAAGATGATTCCTGGAGCCATTTTACCAACTCCGAAAGGCGGTGTGTGGGTTTATGTCCGGCGTGCTTAAGAACAAATATCTTTCAAATTTATTTCAAATTTTCATAATACGACATAGTTTATTTACGACATAGTTTATTTATGTCCAAAAAGAATTTCTTTTTACATAATATAATTCTTTTAAAATTTAGTCAGTTTTAATTACAATTTTTATTTTTATACAAAAATAAAAATATTTTTATTTTTATACAAAAATAAAAATATTACTTGCAATTTTATGATTGTAATATATTTTCTTAAATAAATTCTCTATTATAAACTTCCAATTCATCAAGAAAATCAGTAAAAATTTAACTATGTTTAATTACTTTGTCTTATAAAGAAAAAAGAAGGTTATATATTTAGAATCTAATAATTCTTTATAAAAAATGTTTTATATTATATTGTATATTATATTGTATATTAGTATTATGATTATGATAGATTTTTTTCATAATTTAAGAATTTTAACCATTTTTATTGTGTCTTTGTCTAAAAGAAAATCAATTTTTTTACTATATATACATATATGTAATTCGAACCCAAAGTATCGATTGATGAACTTACTCAGGACTTGTTGTTGAACTGTTGAGATTTAATAATTTAAGAATCTCTCAAATCCTCGTCTCGTGTGTCTTGACATGTCTTGTGCTACTTACACTTGACAGAAAAT
>JAJVSH010000153.1:191971-203075 GCA_021460005.1 Tetramorium alpestre | reverse complement strand
AGAGAGAGATTGACCGTCTTCATGCTTTCTTTCTCTCTTATTTATTAATTTTATTTGATACGCTATTTAAATACAGGTAGTGCAATCCATGCTTTATGGATGCGTTCCACTTATCGCTCGCAACGTTCGTAGAATTATTTTATCCTTGCTTATTATTTGCTAAAAGATATAAAGGATGAAATAATTCTATAAATGATAAGTGAAACATACTCTAGGTATGATGCCACTTATAACATCGCCGTGACTTTTCGTCTTCTTCTTTTTTTTCCTTGTTTCTGCGTCCTCTTCGTCTCGATCAACCGGCCAGTGTGGCCTCCCTTTATCGAGTCAGTATATCGATCGCGATACCACGGTAGCTCGCCGCGGTATCTGTTCGTCCGTCCGTTTATCCGTTTAGCATATCAATTCCAGTGGAGAGAATTAGAATGAAAAAAAAATATCTCACGAGAATTTACATTTATATTCTTACGTTTCATACACGATCGTACCTTTTCTCTTCTTGATGGAAAAGTTGGAATGCTTCTGATTAGATTTATCTTGTCTTATCTCTAGTCTTATTTTGTTTGTCTCATTGAACGCTGAATGACGTCATTGAATCTTTTCTCTCCTCTTTTCTCTCCTTAAGTTCCGACTTCCAAAAATCTTTACGTAACAAAATTTAACTTCGTTTTTCAAACATCATCCGAAAGATATCGTATAAATGCAACGGAAGCTATTGCGCTTGTTCATCGAAGCGAAATATGAGTCGAGACGTCGGGTTGCGTGAAGAAAAGCATCAAGTTAATGCACCCAAAGACAGAGGCGAGAGTTTTGACGGGAAACCTGAAATAAGAAAGTATATATATTAGTTATTAATCAAATCTTTTCCGAGAAGAATTACAGGTGATTCAATACGTAAAACTTCATAGCGAAAATGTGCAATTACGAAACCCTGCGCTCTTGCGTTTCATGCCTCTGTTTTGAAATTAAAATAACTGCTTCGTATTAGTTTTCATTGTTCTCTAAAGGAGCATTACGTTTCTCATGAAACCGATACATCTCTTTTCCTATCGGATAAAAATATAAGTAGAAAAGAAAATTGATCTGCGAGCATTGAGAGTAAAATGTATCGACGGACACATCGGAGATCCGTTGTTTGTAATTTAAAAATCTGTGTCGGGTTACTGGCCGTCACTATCTTGAACATTCTGGATAAACGTATACACTCCGAGCGACTACGAGAGGTAGTGTAACGCATCACATCCCTGAAGCACACGAAGAATAAATTAATTATTCAAACGTAGAGCGAGACGAAAAAGCGATCTTCGTCGAGAGATCAGCGGTGCCGATAACGACCCTTGTAAATGGCGCGTTTTCCCATTTATCAGATGCCAGTCTCTCTTTCTATCTCTCTCTCTCTCTCTCTCTCTCTCTCTCTCTCTCTCTCTCTCTCTCTCTCTCTCTCAATCATTCTTCCCTTCTGCGTCTACTTTTCTGCCGGATCCAAAATTCTAACGCTCGCCGGCCGTCGCCGTTGGCGTATAATATTATTCGGTGAGACGCCAATAATGAGGATCGTTTGCGATCGCTTCTATGCTCTCCTCGGCTCGATCGAGACGAACAAGACGGAACAGCTAACACGTGCCGCACTGCGCATAGTAACAATCAAAATGTTTGCAATGTGTCAGCTCGAAAGTGCTTAACCGCTGTTTTTCACGGACGAGAACACGAAGGCGATCGTCTTTCAGCCGGTACTTGAAAGTTGAAACGCATTTCACGCACGGACAAGCCGCGTCGTCTTCGATGGAGTGATTTGAGGATTTATAAAAAAATCCGATAGCAATTACAGATTAAAACAAAAAAATGCATAGTTATCAAATGTTTCCAACGTTTGAGAACTATCAAGAGAATAATTATCTATAAATTGACATCTAAAACAATATATAGATTAATTATCTACCCAGTAAGCAAAATGCGCCCAATTTGTCAGCAGATGGGCAACAAATTCCCACAAGTTGTCAGCAAATTGACATCCATTATTTCTGCAATATGCTTACGATTTGCTAGCAGATCCTGTTCATAGAATCTGACAGCAGATTGATGGCAGAAACAGGATTTGCGCGCGCGCAATCTGATGGCAGATTGGCAGCAGAAACGGAGCAAAATTTTTTTTGCATTTGGCAATTCTCAGACAGCATATTCATTTCACAAATGTGTTAATTTAAAAAAAAAAGTTAATATTAAGAATTATTATTTCACTAACAGCATGTAGATTCTGAGATTTAAATATATTTGTTAAATTATATTAATTTGTGTACTCCGATGTTTTAAAATTATATATATTTAAATTAAGACAGTACCCACATAAGTTATATGCTTCAGTGAAATTACATTCAACGCGCACATGCGCGAAGAATCGTCACTGAGAACAACATTAATTATATTCTCAAAATTTAATTCTCGAATCAATTTTGTGATTCAATTAGACTAGACATTAATATTAAGCTTATATAGGGTTGCTTATATATGTCAAAATTTCAAAAACGAGGACACATAGACTAAAAATATTTCGCTTAAAATTCTCGACGCTTACGAAAATGCGTTTCATATATACATACATATAGGGGAGAGCGGAACATTATGGGGTACCACGGGGGTACCATGGGTCATTGACTGTTTAGAATAATTTAGAATGTTTCGATTAGTACAACTGTTATCATGTGACGATTACTTTGTTGCCTCTTCATATGTAGGTATCAGTGAAAAATATTTGTTATCATGAGTCGCACGTAACGTAAATAGTTTTGGAGATGTGTTAATAATTTTTTAATATCATTTTTACAATAAATTTTGCAATATACATGTACTCAAAATTAGAAGCAACTTTCTAGCATCTTTTTTGTCATTTTATAACACTATGAATAATTATGTATCATTAATTTTTTTCGTTAAGTCACAGTTTTCAATATTACGTGCATTCGGGACACGATAGGTCACCTAATGCCGGAGCACCATGAGTCGCACATCTAATCATGTTTACACACTATTTATGATTAAACGGAACAATACAAAGCAATTATTTTACATTCTTATTAATTAATTAATTTGTTAAATATATAAAATATAATTTTTTTTACTTTTGTAACTTTTTCATTAATTTTTTTAATAAACTTAGTTTTGAACATTGTAATAAAAAAATATCTAAAATAAAATTTCTTCTCACTTTTGTAAATATTCATTATTTTTTTAAATAAACCTAGTTCCATTATTTTTTAAATAAACCTAGCTCATTATTTTTTTGATAAACATAGTTTTTGTGGGTGACCTATGGTGCCCCAATGACAGATCCATGGTATCCGGAACATGAGGTACCAGGATCATTTCCCAAAAATTGTATTTTAATTTCTTTCTGAAAACTTAATCAATATTTACCAAAAAAATTAAATAAATTTTGAAATATATGCATTGTACTTTAATTATAAAAAAGAATAACATAAAAAATCTTATATTTAAAAGCAATTTTTCAAACTTGAATTTTTGTAACCCATAATGCCCCAATCTTCCCTATAACGTACGTAATACACCCCGGGTAGGAAACTTTTGCAATAAATCACACCCTGACGAAAATAAGAAGTTTCATGAATGTTTTTTGAGCGTTTATGTCTACCCGAGAAAAATTTTTATATATGCACATAAGATAAATATAAATAACTATATATAAATCTATATACTTATATACGAAATTTGTCCATATAATGTTCATACTAACTTCCTTCTTTTGTAAAATTTTTATTTAATATAAGAAAAATAATAGTAATAATAAAAAAACAAAAATATAATTAAAAGAATAATTTTTGCAATGTTTTTTTCGCAAAAAATTCTGTTTGGAAATATGAGGAAAGATTACCCATATACAATTATACAGGGTGTCCGGTATGAAAGTTAACAGCCGTAAACTGAGGGTAGATCGGGTCAAACCGAGAAGAAAAGTCATGTACCATTTTATAAAATTCGCAATAGTTATTGAGTTATTAATTATTAAAAATCGCCGTAATAGCCCGGCCTACCGCCGAATACAAGCGCGCGGAGAGATACGACCGCCCAGCGTCATTGCTAAGAACGCGAGGAGTTGTTTACTAAACGCGGCAATGCCTAAAAGCGGCGGTTTCGAGCTGCGATTGTCCCCCTGTTTTTTGCCAAACAACTCCTCGCGATATTTATGCATTAATAACTCAATAACTATTGCGAATTTTATAAAATGGTACATAACTTTTCTTCTTGGTTTGACCCAATCTACCCCCAGTTTCCTGTTAACTTTCATACCCTGTATATGGATCATTATATANGAGGGTAGATCGGGTCAAACCGAGAAGAAAAGTCATGTACCATTTTATAAAATTCGCAATAGTTATTGAGTTATTAATTATTAAAAATCGCCGTAATAGCCCGGCCTACCGCCGAATACAAGCGCGCGGAGAGATACGACCGCCCAGCGTCATTGCTAAGAACGCGAGGAGTTGTTTACTAAACGCGGCAATGCCTAAAAGCGGCGGTTTCGAGCTGCGATTGTCCCCCTGTTTTTTGCCAAACAACTCCTCGCGATATTTATGCATTAATAACTCAATAACTATTGCGAATTTTATAAAATGGTACATAACTTTTCTTCTTGGTTTGACCCAATCTACCCCCAGTTTCCTGTTAACTTTCATACCCTGTATATGGATCATTATATATGATTATATACGGTTAATCTTTCCTCATATTTTCAAAAATAATTTTTTGCGAAAAAAACATTACAAAAGTTATTCTTTTAATTATATTTTTGTTTTTTTTTATAATTACTATTATTTTTCTTATATTAAATAAAAATTTTACAAAGGAAGGAAGTTAATATGAACATATGTATATGGACAAATTTCGTATATAATTATATAGATTTATATATAGTTATTTATATTTATATATGTGCATATATGAAAATTTTTTCCCGGTAATATTATATCTGATGCGGAAGCGATAGTTTAATCACTTCCGACAAACTTGAACCGCGACGTATTGAATTTTAATCATTCTTCAAGAAATAATCGTCATTAAATCGACATTGAAACATTTATTCAGAGTATACTATCCCACATAGCACGTAATGTTACAGAAATATTGCAGCAATATTGCAATATACTATAAATATTACAGAAAAGTATTGTAGAAATATTATTATTGACATATTACACTTTTATAAATAATATTAAAATATTAGAATTATATTGTAGCAATATATCTTAAATAACAAAGTAAAATTAACTGATGCTTTAATATTTTATTGATGTTTAGAGACTTATGTTAAATAAGTGAGATTCTACAATTTTTTTTATGACTTAAAACTTATTACAGCTGTTGTAGACTCAGCCTAATGTTGAGATGTCATAAATAACATTAAGACGTCATTAACGCTTGAAAGAGTTTTATATTAATAAAGTAATTCCATGTAATTAATATGTTATGTTAATTACAATATAATTCCTCGAGAGATTTTTTTCAATAACAATAATGTTCATACTAACAACTGCATACAATAACAACATGTTTGCAATATAAAAATATTAAATTGATTTAAGACTCCTGAGTGGTTATTGCAGCATTATGGGAAATGTGACGCCAGAAGCGAAAAAAATCGCATTAAACATTTGTTTTTGCGTGCCATTTTCAAATAAGAAGATATCTGAGAAAACACTTTAGATAATTTTAGCATACTTGTAAAATTTTCCCATCTTTTTTTCCCTTGACAGCCATAAATGAATATGACTAAGTTCTATACCACATTCATTTTGTCGTTGTTTATTTATTCAAGGAAAAGAATAGTTTTTGGAGTATTTTATAAGTGTGTTAAAACTATCTGAAGTATTTTATAAGTGTGTTAAAACTATCTGAAGTATTTTTTCATTTAGATATTTTTCTATTTAAAAATGGTCTGGATGAATTTTTAATGTAAATTCCTCGCCTCTGACGAGCATATTTTATATTTCCCATAATGCCGATTGAGTATTCAGGAACCTTTTATTTTTAGCAATATTACATAAATATTACATAAATATTATAATAATAAATTTATGATAGGTCACCGTAATATTATTTTAGTGGATTTATTTTAGTGGACATTTTAAGGGGATGCTGAAGTGACATAGTTATCGATCGAACATTTTTCATTTTTATCAAATTGGCTTTATAGAATACAAATCCTTTTGCAGGATTAAAGCACGCGCAAAATGAATTACGCAAGTATCGACTTCTTATCAAAAACCGAAATCTGAGACCTGTGTGACTCAAAATTTTTGCAATTATGGCATTTTTTTGGTTTTATAGAGTTAAAAACTTTTTCACAGGATTAAAGTAGACATTCCAAAAAAAGTAGGGATAGTTGTTTTGTGCCAAAAACTTACTAAACTTTTACCATATACGAAGCTGTTGTCACATGTCAACAATTCTATCCTAATATTTTGTTCTATATGAGTCCCTACAATTACCATTTCCATGAGAACGTAACTAATAAATTGTTGTAATATCAGTCATAAAACCGTCATAAAAACAAGATGCTTTTAATTTTTATTATAATCAGTACCATCAGAACGGACGTCTCTGATTTTTATTATATTCAGTACCGTCAAAATAGACAGTTCTGATTTTAATTATATTCATTCAAAATCGAGATTGAGAATCTTTGAAATTATGTTACTTTATTTCAAGATTTTGAATATTGAGAACATTGAATGGGCCTCTCCAACGTCCATTCTTGTGAGAGCGCAACCAATAAATTGTTTCGTCTTTGCGATTCAAATTTCAAATATTTATAATATCCAATATCATCATAAAAACGAGATCTTCTGATTTTTATGATACTCAGTACCGTCAAATAGACGTTTTTGATTTTTACCCCAAATAGGAAACTTTTATAATAAATGAATAATTATTACATCTTTCCATTCACAGCATTTTGCAATAATTGTCATAAGATGATTCTGCAAAACGCATATCTTTTGCTGAAATAGAATTTTATAATTATAAGTTCTAAATATTGACAAAATTATGATGCAAAGTTATGTAAAAAATAAAAAGTAAAAAGGATTTCTTACAGTTACTTGAATAATAATTGTACAATTTTATACTGTAATGATTTTTACAATAATTACAAAAATAATTTCTGAAATGTATTACAGAAATGTGTTACAATTATATAGGAATTTATTTTAGGCATGAATTTTTTTAAAGATCGCTACATGTTACAATAATTAAATTTAGAATCAATTTTAAAATTTTAATGTAGACTTATAACGCAATATTAATATTATACATAATATTTTAAAATTAAAATGAGGCTAAAATTTTTCTACATGCGTTTCTATCTGGGATTATAAATCAGTACCGTTAAATAGACGCCTTTGATTTTTATTATAAAAAATAAATCAGTACTGTCAAATAGACGCTTTTTGATTTTTATATATAATATATAATCAGTATCGTCAAAATAGACGCTTCTGATTTTGGTTATACATACCAAACAATTCAAATTTGAGACTATGAATTTTTAAAATTTTCATTCACTCACAAAATTTTATACACTTTATAAAGTTGCAACAATATTCTGTCACTAACCTGTCACGACACTGTCCACGTCTCGTCATTTATCGCTAGACATCGTATGAGTACACGTATACGGTTCCGCTCCAAAATATATGGAGCGAACAAGAATTCGTGATTCAAGCTCTTTGGCATATCAGTTCGACGGTTCGGCCGACTTCTTTCTCTTTATAATCGTGTTTGTCTATGTGCGTATCCTCAGGTCATGTGTAGTAGTGTGTATATGTGAATCTTCCTTGTGCTCACTTACTAACACGAGGAAGTGTCACACTGACACACCAATGTCATGTCTTCGGAGATCCCGTAACTATAGGTTTGTTTTTTATTGTTGCACTGAATTCATACTGCACTAAACTGAACTGAACTAGTGCAAGTGAAAATAAGCTAGTGCAAACAAGCAAAGAACGTTTTAGTGCAGTAATTACCCAGTAAATACAAAATAACAATAATGTAGCGTCACGTAACATGTTTTGTATATAACAGTTATATTATTGAGTAGAAAATTTTAACATTGACGTTATATTACTATTATTTTGTGTTTAATGGATAACAAGTACATCATCCCTAATAGTCAAGTCTGCTAAAGTCAGAGTTTGCAAATTGTATTCTGCAAGTTATGCTATGATAATTTTTACAGTAGTGAAGCACTATCTGTTTATCAAATAATGTGCTTAGAAATGAAACAAAAATGTAATAAAGTTTGCAATATGATATGATGGCAGAATTGCGACAAAAATTGGGCACAGCTTTTCGGCAAGAATAGAATAAAATTCAAGCATTATATGCTGACAGAATATATCATAACAACAGATATGCTCGATTTCTGTTCCTCATCTATTGTCGATAATTGATATTGCAGACTTTGTTTAATGTTAGCTGCTTTTTAATGTTACTTAGTGCAGCTCGCCATGCTTCATTTCTACTACGTTTCTGCTGTTATTTTGTGACAGCAGACTCTACTGTCAAAAAATAAGCTTAATGCGGACGCAGTAGACAGGAATCTGTTCAATATTCATGCTTCGTATGCTGGCATATTGCCAGCATTCTGCTAGCATTTGACTATTAGGGATATAATACTACATAAATTATTAGATTTCTGGTGACAAAGAAAATATAAATGTGCTACCATTTCAATTATTATTATGTATGACTTTATTTTGTATGACTTTTTTTATGTATGACTTTTTTTTATTTTTAATTTTTCTCGTTGTAACTAAATGTATTTTTGCTTTGTACAAATATAAAAATAATTTCGTGCTTGCATCTGACCATGAAAATATTTTTCTTTTATTTTCTACATTTTCGATCTTGTATGATATTTTCCACGTAGTTTTCTTGTAGATTTTTTTTTATTAATTTCGTTATTATTATCACTTAATGAAATATATATTGACTTATTAATGTAATTTATTGAGTTGTTTATTTGTTATGAATTAAAATCAATTCATAACAAATTTAAAATTCCAGTCCTCCCAAAAAAGTAAAAATATATNTAAATTTTTATTTTTATTCTTAATTACTTATTTATAATTATTTAGATAATTAATTTTAATATCTTTAGAAATATAAATAATGTATTTAATTTTATTAATGAAAATATTTCTAGTTTCATCTCTTTAAAAATTTTGCTTTTGCTTTCCATAATTTTACTTTGACTCACTTTGCTTTTAGGTAATCTATATTGCATAAATTTATGTCAATTTTTCATTACTAACAATAAATATAATTTTATAAATAGTTATAGCCTGCTAAAAGACTTTATATACAAAATTAGCTTTTATATACAAATATACAAAACTTTTTCATTTTTCAAATTTGATAAAAGTTAACATTATTAAAGTTTAATTTTCTCAAATTTTGATTATAAATACAATTTTATATAATAATTATATAATTATACAATAAGTTAACTTAATAGGCTACTTTAATATGATAATCACTTAAATAAGTTACTCTTTTTTTTTAATATTTAATAGGTAACTTTAATATTTAATAAGTTATATTAATATTTATAATAGTTTGTGTTTATTTTTTATATTACTATTTATAAAATTAAATTTCCCTCCATTATTAACACTTATCCAGTTATTGCATTGCCTGCCTTACCTTAAGAATGCCTTTTCATGCAGCGAATTTTCGCTGCGAATGATTTTGAGCGAATAGCGAATAATTCTCCATGAAGTAGCGAATTATTTATCGCGAATAAGCAAATATGAGTGAACATCATATCATAGATATCTGTTATGTTTAATTAAAAAATAATTAAATGTTATTTGCATGTTATATAGAGCTCTTACATACTAATAAATTTTTTTGCATAAATTAATAAAACTGTTAATAAGTAATAATAAGTAAGAGAAAAATCTATTTAATCTTTTATAATGGAACAAGAGTGTAAATATTTTTTGCTTTAATATGTTTTTATATTTTTATATTTCATTTATTAGTGTTTATTAAGTATATCCTATGGTTTGCATCACATTTAAGTTTAGAATTTTTAATAGCTAATTTAGCTATTAATTATTAATTGAAATTGATAAGCAAAGTACTTATAAATTTAATTGATGACTTTATATGTTTGTTGAATCCATTTTCAAATCAAATAATGTTGCTATTTTCTCATAACTTGATTTGATATTCCGATAAGTATGACTTTAGCGAACATTCGCTAAAAGCTGAAAAAATCCAGCGAACAGCATTTATTCGCTGGCGAACTACGAATGACCACGTGATCTCTATTCGCAGCTTAGAGCATATAGACATGGAGGAGGAATGCTGCTTGCAAAGTGTGGCCAAGATCTGTGCGAGAGAGAAAGGGATAGAGTCCTATTTGTCTTCTATGCGCATGCGTTGAAATTGACAGATGAAACATGATTTAGACAATACAGGTTATAAAGGAGCAAATTTTAAGGTTATAAGCGAGATGAAAAGTGGATTTTATTAAAATATTTACTCATGTACAAAATGAATTAATTTGGTAAACTTATGCCTAATATGTTTTTTTTCGATTAGATTAGTCGCGCACTTGGCTTCATGAGTAAAATCTTAGGTTATGTAGATGCGCAGTTTAGATGCGCGTTAGTATAAAACGCATGCGCATAGAGGAGAAATAGGACTCTATACCTTTCTCTCTCGCACAGATCTTGGCCACACTTTCGGATCATGGAAAACATATGCCATTCCTCCTCCATGTCTATATTCTCTAAGATTCGCAGCGATTTTTTCGCTACATGAATTGGCACCTTGAATGTCGCAAAAATTATTATATTTTTGAAGAACATTTTAGGATCCCCTTAATGTCAATATTTTTCAATTACCTCCGTATCCCATGAAGATAGGAATATGGAGGGAGCATAAATGCGCGAGGGTGAAGCATGAAACATGAGACGAAGGTTAACCGCTCAAGATGGCGATCATATTGGAAGGAGAAAGATAAACCTCTGAAATTCACATAGACTTATATAATAGACTGCGCGTTCCGTGAGAGAGCTTG
>JAJVSH010000153.1:131509-154030 GCA_021460005.1 Tetramorium alpestre | reverse complement strand
AATATATAATAATCTTATGCAATATAATTATATAAGAGCTAAAGCTTTAGCAATAAAATATATAATTTTAACTTAGTCTTTATCTAAAAATTTTTACAACTATTTCGCTATCTAATTATTCCGATATTTAACATCGGTCATTAAACAATTATTTTTAGCTAATTTTTCAGTTAATTATCTGTGCTAAAATAATTTGGATAATTCTTATTTTTAATTAAAAAGTATCTCTGAGGAGAAAATATACTGATGGAGAAAAGGTTGTTATGTTTGTATATTCGATTCATGTTTTTCAAGGAGCGATTTACACTCTGATTTCATAATCGTTAACGGGTCGCAAAATTGACAACGCGGACAAATATACACATCTCGACGACTTATTATATAAAGTAGCGGTTTGCATATAGTCGTTTGCCCGCTCGTCATTTTCACGGCTCGTTCGTCGCGGCTTTTCGTCCTGGACCCGGTGCCTCGTGAGAAAAAAAAGGGATCGTTGGCCAGAATGTCTAGACGCGTGTCAGGGGAAGGGCTCGCGCCCCGCCCGATCGTTTTCCAATTTTACGATCGCTTCTCTTTATCGCCTATCTCTATCCTTATAGATCTCTGCTGATTTCAAAGAAAAAAAAAACATTTTTGTAAAACATTGAAAATTATTTGGCAAAGTGGAAGATTCGCTTCATAAAGAATAAGAAAATTAATTTGTTATAATTAACATATTGATGATATTACACTGAGAAAAAAAAATCGTTTGTACGAATTAAATTTGTATAGTTGTTTAACTCAATGGTTGATTCAATAATTTTTTTAGTTGTACTAAAAAAAAATATATTTTATATATTTTATTATTGTCATTGTAGTAATGTTTAGTTGAACGTATTGGATTAAATATTTTAGTTAGATCAAATATATTTTGCGTTTTTCAACAATAGTTATTTTCTTAGTGTATGTACATACGTAAAAATGACAAGATTAAATTACAGAAAAAAATATTAATTAATTTACGAAGTTTAAGTCAACTAACTCTAGACTCTGAAGTCTGAAACTTGTCTCTATTTTGTTCTGAAGAAAAAGAATTAAACATTTTTTTTTTTATTTTCAACGTCCATGAAGAGACGCTTTTCTCGAAGCCTACTACTTATTCTCGTATCGGTTTCACATTTTGTTACAAATTCGCATAAAATTCGAATTGCTGCGACTGGTGTACGGTGCATTACACGGGGTATTGTCGATCGGCGTCGCGCGCGTTGCATTCATGAGACCGTTCGCGATTCGTCTCGCTGATTCAAACGGGAGCTCGAACCCTTTATCGCCCGTCCGTCCGAAAGCGAGAGCGTGCTGAATCGCGCAGGCAAGCCTTTCGTGCCTTTAGTTATTTATTGGCGTCGTTAGCGGGCCTAATAACGCTCGTTTTACCGAACGGACCAGGCGTGACCAGATCAGTGTTGGGAGACGGGTTTCCATTCTCATTCCACGATTGTTTTTATCCGGAATGTCTAAGCCGTTGTCAGACAAAACGAGTTATAAATTACATAATATAGAATTTCGTTTTATTTCTTAATTTATTTATAATTTATTTATTATTAGTTTTAATGTTAGACGTATTTTAGTTAATTAAGTATTATTAATTTTTGCCAAAATTCGATTTGTTTCAGGTATATAACAGTAGCTTGTTCGGCATTGAGACTTATTCTTCGTAATTTCGCCCCGGTGATAAAATCCAACGTGGAGGCACCTCTTCACACGATTGGTGTCGACGTGTCGCGAGAGGAACGGTGAGTCTTATTCACTATAGATATCTGGATATTTTTGTTTGAATAATTTTCTTCTGATTTTATTAATAATTCTTAGTTGATAAATTATCAATTTATTGATTTTTATCTTATTGATATATTTATTATATCACAACGAACTTTATAATTCAGATTCCTTGAATATATTCGTAGATATAAAACAGTTAAATTTAATATTGTCTAATTTTTATTTAAATCGTAAAAAATTTTGAATTAAGAAATTATTTCCTCAGACGCATAAATTTAGTGTCGATATCGAGGATTTTATTAGCGAGAAAAAAATGTACTCAAGCGTCGTATTACGCTAGAAAAATAAGATAATATTTTCTGTAATGTAACACACATTTGTTCATCTTTGACGCGGAAACTTCATGAGCCACTCTTCTNCTTCTCTTTCCAGGTATCATAAGTGCCTTTCCTGTTACGAGAAACTCTCAGCGATACGGGCAATCTTGCTAAAGAAGCAATCGACGCCCGGCAAACTCGGCGCCTCGTTCCGCGAACTGGCGGTGCTCATCAGGAGCCTCGAGTGACCTCGAGAACGGTGCCGTCTGAGACCCTCGTGAATTCGACCGCCAATATCGTCGTCGGTCGACGACCATCGGTTCCTTCCCGATAATCGGCCCAACAGCGGCGGAACGAAGGCCGCGTTTGTGGCCGCCAAATGGAAGAGAAACAAACTCTGTCAAGGAGTAGCAACAAGAACACGGTACACTGTTGAGAAAACGTCCGTGAAAACACGTGGCTCGTGAAGTATCCTACTGCTGCTGCCGTCGCTTTCTTCCATCATCCTCGATCGATTCGCTTACCGATTGCCTTCTCCTTGTTGTTATCCCCGCAGTCGCGCACCGATTCTCGGAGAAAGCGAACAAAATTGCGAGACGTTCGTTACTTATTTGCCGAACAGTCAAACAAGTCATTATTAATGCGAAAAAAAAGAAAGAGGGAGCGTCGGTGAAGGCAAGGAAAAAAGTAACCTAGACGAAGAAAAGTTTTGTGGAGTTAAATGAGAGGCGGGTGAAAGCGAGAAAAGACATATCTAATATTATACTGAAACATCAGGATTAAATCATCAATCTTATCAATTTGAAAAAAGCCACAATTCTTCCAAGATATTTTTAGGATTTTTTTCTTTTTAATCTTTTTAAATCTTTACGTCGGTTAACTTAAATTATTTTTAGGAAGTCTAATCTCCTGTTATTACTAGCGAATTCGATTGGTCACACTAGTGCGCACTCAGTGCACATTAAAGCCNTTATACATAAATCGACGTAAGGATGAATTCTTAAATATAGAAACAAATATAGAAGCATGTTAAAAACCGAAATCTAATTCATTTTATCGTGCTATTGTGCTATTTTTTTTTAATAATATTTATTGGCCATTTTATTATTCAAGATATTTCAACTTCACATTCAGTGTACAACGGCTTTAATATGCACTGAGTGCGCACTAGTGCGACCAATCGAATTCGCTAAGATGATATTTTTGAAACAATAAAAGCACATATCGGAGTCTTTAAAATATAAATTAAATGAAATCAAATCAAATGATCCGCGTGAGAAAAGTGAAAATTAAACTCGTTTTTTCCATTGGAAGTATTTGTATCTCTACGTGAGTCAATTAACAAGATCTTTAATTATGTAAATAAAGCAATAATGAAACAGGAATTTAAAAAATGGCTTAACCAAATCCCGATGCATCAGTATATCGGTTTCAAATTCGTAGATAGAAATTAGTCCGAGAAGTGTTCCGAACGAGCGTCTGTTCGTTCGCATAGCACAAAAGTTTCTTTGAATGATATTTTGCGCCTTTCTTGCCACAGATTACACATGATTATCGAACGTTTCTATTAAAATCAGTCTCAAGTTTGCGCAGACGACAATTAATACGATTAAACGAATAACGAAGTGTAACGTAGAATGTAACACACATTTCTTAGTGTACGAGAGAAATTGTATTTTTGCAAGAGGTATTTGCGTCTATTTATTAATAAAGCAACTGTAACGTAGGCGTAGATACCTTGACCCCACGGAGAGACAAAGTCGTACAATGTAAGGTGAGAGAGCCCAAGTGAGAGCTTGTACGCGCCTACAAAGACGAGAACGATCGGGAATTGGAACGGGGAAAGCGCGTATCGACGAACAATTCGTTTTTTATACTCACGTTTAAATTATTTTTTTACGAGCATCCGTGGATCATGAACTGCATTTTGCCCCTGCATTTTGTAATTGCCTAATATTTCATAGAATACAAAATGTGTCTACTGTGAATACTGAATACAAAAATATGTCGTTGATGAATCTTCGATGCGGTGTCGCTATTATATACGCACCACGTAAGGTGCCTTTTTAAAGATTTTCGAACAATTTTTTATACTCTATTTTTGTCGCCTCAATGAATGTTTTAATTAGCACGCGAAAGATATAGGGAAGCAAAATAAATCCCTGAAGACAATACGCGCCTACTTTGTGAGATAGTTTTTTGTGATCTCTTTGTGTTTTGCCGTTTGACCTCGCCTTGTCGTGACTAATTAAAAGGCAGTGATTGCGCGACGAGATCGAAGTATTAATTTAAGCATTGCACTAATTGCAATGTAAAAGAAGAGCATTCTATATTTTCATATTTCACGCGTACGGCCTTGCAATGAAAATTAGATTAGTATTATGCGAAACAGTATTTATCGCAGAAGTATTTTTTATATGATGTGTATTTAGAGCGGAACTCTCCGTGGTTCTTGTAATTCTTACTCTTACCGCCTAACGTAATGAGAATCCGTTTCGCGAATTATTTTTGGAATTCAACTTGCGGCGAGGATTAACGTCGCTCACTGCCTTTTTAATCTTGTCGCGACAATTTTTTGCGTATTCCGACTTTTAATACTCCGTTTTTGAATTTGTATTTTGGTGATTCTATCACGTGAGTGTCGCTATTCGAAAATAAGTGATGAATTAGAAGAGATCGAGGCGAGCTAATTGTGGCTGAGTGCCTTCTTCGCATTCTTTTGTTATCATCGTCGCGATAGTTAATCTTTTACTAATTTCATGTTTTATATAAATTATTAAGTCGATCACGTCTTCTGTTAATTAAGTCGATCGTTCAGCTTTCCCTTCCATTATAGCAGGAGGCGATCCTGATGTTGCTGCCAATAGAGGATTATTTATTATATAGTGCAATACTTGTGCGATCGTCATACGCATAGCGAGACCTACGCTCGCGTTTTCTCGTCCTCGAGGAAAAGAAAACTGTGCATTGCACAAATGAGAGGGCGAAACGGTGCCCAAAAGATGTAGATGTTACAACCTTTAACACGTTGCCTCGAAGTATTATGTAATAAAGCGTACAACTCTTTCGTTAATTTTACTCACGTGTTCTTTCCTTTTTTTTCTTTTTTGTACAGTGCGTTCTGTCTCCGCAACCATATTTTGTTCCAGTCTTTCGCGTTGGAAAAAAATTTTCATTATAAGTCCTACGAAGAAGTAAATCGTTGTATTAAGGAGAATAACAGATTCGTTTCGATTGTTTCGATGATATTAGAATATATTATAATAGAAAAATAATTCTGCACAAAAATCAGAAGTCAAAAGAAACGGATAAAATTCGAGATAAAAATTAAAAAAATTAAATTGTTAAAGTTTGTTTGTGAGAAATTCATTATTTTTCACGAACGGAAATATTTGACGACGAGAGCCGCGAAAGATTTGTTTTCTTATTTTGTATTTTTATACGAGTAAATATTCTCATTCTATTCATCCTCTCGATAGTTTCGCGTTGTCCTTAGGTCGCGAGATTTGGAATCACCTTGCACATGCTTAAAGCCATTTAACAGCACTCTTAGAGAGCACAGACTTTCGCGAATTGCAGTCTGCCAAGTATTTTCGCGGAATGATGAGGGAAAAGGAGCTCAAGCCTCCATCCGGACGGCCTAATCGCCTTCGAAACGGGGGTAAGAAAATTACGAGGATACTCGTTGTCTATTCCGTCCAACTTATTTTTATAAGGGAGTAAGAAAGCGAGAGTGAGAGAAAACAAATATGAGAGAATGCGTCGCGCGTGTGTTTTTCGAATGCTCTTGTAACTTATCGTCCTGTAACTTATCGCTCCGACTTTAGCTTAAGCTTACGCTCATACGTTGCGTGATTCACGATCTCGAGCGAGGATCGTCTCGAGTATGTAACTTTGCTCCAAGTTGCGCCGGCAATTACATTTATCACTCGATATGATACGTGGAATTTGCAAATTCCGCAAATTCCAATCCGTCATTGAACTATCTTACATGTTACTTTAACAAGACGTTACAGATAACAAATTTTATTACTGTTTTACTGATACATATTAGTCTACTGCGCGTTATCGCTGTTTTATTTTAACACTCTCGATTTTTATTTGCGTCAATTATGTTATTGAAACGAGAGTATAATAATAAATTGTGTTATTTATTCTACCCCTGGCCTTTTTCTTTTATATTTCCTCTATCATTTTGGACACGGTGAACATTCGTGACATTGCACAATTCGGAATATTATCGAATGCGAATTAGATGTAGTAACGTTGATTGGTATCGTATCCGCGAGGTATGAGCGTCGGCTGTTGAAGATATTTCATTAATGATATATCTCTATTTCATGAAAAAAGCTAGCATATTATATATATATATATATATATAATTTTGAATTATAAATATATATTAAGAATTATATATTTATATATTTTAATTATATATATGATAATTCTTAATATGAATATAATTTTTGGGATACGACTTTAAGCGATGGACGAGTACTTTTGATATCAACATTGTAAATATACTCCATTCTATCGGGATTCTATCTATTTTATATTCGCGCAAGAATCCAATATTGCAATATACTTATAATCACGTTTGTCGTCGTTTACGTAGAAAATGTGGGATCTTCATTTTCTTCATCTTCATATTGCAGAGACGAATTCAGCGGTTAATTTTTCGCGAATGTATTTTTGCTCGAGCTGGAATGAATACTCTAATTGTAAATATTTTGTAAATTGAAACACGCGAGAAGAAGAATCACGAAAGGCAGTCTTTCGGTCCGCTTCGCTGTATATTTTTTAATTTCATTCGGCGAAAATAGCTTTGATGTTTAGAATATATGTTGTACATAACGAAACTCCATTTATATAAATTTCGATCTAATTGTCTTGGATGAGCTCGTTATTAATTTTCTTGCGATCGACAGGAAAATCGTCCAGGACGAAATGATTTGTCGTACCTCGCTCACAACTGCCTTAACAATTATCCAGAGATTCCTTCTTTTAACATGTGCCGATTTGCGTTGTACACGTGTTAATCAACTTTAGTCGTTAAGTCTGTCATCCTGTTCACAGCCGTATGCGCGTTAATTGCAATAATAATACTCTTTGACAAAAATTCATGTCATATATATTTCCTTTTTTTTCCTCGATTATTTCTTAAATTTTTTAACGAAAACGTTTCCTCTTTTCGGCAAGTTTGCTAGTGGTGTTTTTTTCGGATCGTGATTATCTATCTGATTTTTTGTGAATCTAAGAAGTCGATAATCCGATCTCATCCATCAACGCCAAGCTTTTTTATCACGTTCGCTTATCCCGTGAAAAAAAGTCGCGAGGTCGGACTATCTGTATTTGCATCGGCGCTTTGCCGCCCTTTTAAAGCCTGATTTTTGTCAATCAATCTTGTTGCTCTACACAATCGCGAATATGACAATTACAGAGCAGAGAAATGTATTTTCTTTGTTAAAAAATAAACTGCAAAACTCTTGCAGAAAGTTAAAGGTGCTCGAAATGACGCTGAATTATAAAGCTATTTTCCGATAAAATTAATTTTTATGAATTTACTTTTGATTTACTTAAAATACGATTTTTTGAAAATTATTATAATCTGGATATATGTATAATAAATTGAACAATTCAAGATAATTAAAAAAAATGAGAAATAGAATCGATGTGACATTTGATTGCCGATACATCGTTAAAATAATACTTATGCCTCGTTTCTGACGTTCAGGAATAACGTGGGAGCGAAAGGATTGAGATCTCAAAACGAGAACACTCGGGATCTCGGGCGACACCGTGAAAAATAGTGCAAATATTCGCGTTATAATCCGTGAAATATCGCGACCGTTTAAATCGAGGCACGCGTAGCGGCTGTTTGCATCTGGATTATGTATTCATGGGATTATACGAGCCCTTCCCCGTCGGGGTGTCCATGCCAACCCTTCATCGCGATATCCGGCTCCGTGATATCATGAGGTCTGATTCTTGCTGTGAGAATTGATTCATAAAAAAAAATCAGGTCACGAATAATATTGTATATAGCATGAAATATAAAATTAAAATAAATATATAAGTGCTTAAATCGTATGAAATTTTTAGAATATCTTAAGTTTAGTCCTTGAAAATTGTATCAACAAAATTGTTTCGAAAATTATTTCAAAACTTTTCGGACGTAAAGCAGTTGTAAAAAAATAATGCTACGTTAACAAGTTTATATGTATCATACTCATTTGTCAGCGTTAGTGACGCCGAATTAAGAGAGCTTCGTGGTTTCCGTGATTTTTCCGAAATTAACATCATCCCTCCGAGAAATTGCGCAGGAGACAACCCCGGGGGGCGTATGCACACGCATCTCGCGTCAGGTGCATTGGCCGGTGTCCTCCCACGCCGAGCGGTACCGATTGTTGTGACGGTGATGAGTTTAAGTCCTCTTCTTGTCGCCACCTCGAGCGTCGAAAATGCTGTTTTCTCACAATACGCCGGCAACAATGCGCCGTATACGGGGAGAAGGAGAACGGACCGACGTAAGCGGATTATCCCAGCCCGTCGGAAAGCGATACCGATACTCGGGCAGATCCACATACGCGGGCCGCAGGGACGAGGAGGAGAGCGCAGCTTCCGCGTCCACGCATTGTCGGCCCTCTCCCGTTGAAAGCACAGCCTTCTCTGCTGGCCTTTGATTCCTTTTCTTCGTCGACGAGAAAACGCGGCGGGTTCTCCACCCCTCACAGTCAGCCTACGCTCTTCATCGCGTTCCCAGTGCATCGCGCGTAATGGCTATCTTGTCGAGATCTTCTTCTTCTTCTCCCCCGAGGGAACCTGCCTCCCTTGTTCGCCCGGCAGGAATGCGACGAATGTGGATATACGTGAACCTCATTTTTGGTACAGATAATTTCACACTTTCCCACAGGCGTCGGGCGAGTTCGGTGGAAAGGATCTCGCACATTTTATATGGAAAATGGCTTTCAGTTATATTTCGCTGAAAGTAAAATATGTTATTGCTCACACCTTCTTGATAAAAAATGTCAATGGGTACATCCTTCTGAAAGCAATTGTTTAGGAGCTACAAAGCTTCAAAGTCTCAATATCAGGTTTTTGAAGATGAAACTAACATACTGCTTAGAAGTTTAATTTTCAAGTAAATGCATATATGTGATGATTAGTGAATGTATAATTCGGCGTCGGTGTATAATATATGGTGGGGAAAAAAGATTTTATTATATCGTCAAATGCTGATCAAAAGCTTTTTTCCTATATATACACCGACGCCGAATTATACTTATACATTCTCTAATCATCACATATATGCATTTACTTGAACAAAACTAAACTTCTAAGCAGTATGTTATATTAGCTTCATCTTCAAATCCTAATATTGAGACTTTGAACCTTTGTGGCTCCTAAACTATTGCTTTTAGGAGATTGTGCCCATTGACACTTTTTATTAGGAAAGTGTAGGCAATAACATATTTTAAGTTCAGCGAAATCTAATTGAAAGCTATTTTCCATATAAAATGTGTGGGATCCTTTCAGAACTTCTTACAGCGATGATTCAATTCGTTGCTATTGTTGCAGATGCGAATGTAGTTAAACATTGAGAAATATATCCCAGATTACCTAGATAGTATAAAAATTTAAATAATATAAAACATGCTTCAAACAAACGGTTTAAACCTTTCCGTATAACTTTGCATCGAATTACATTATTTCATAAATCTCTGCTTTTTTTATATCTATCTGGCCTCAGATTTCGTCGTAAATAAATACCTTGTGGGTTCAACGCACCGTAATTACTTCGCTCGTTGATCCCGTCGCAATTTCTTCGCAATTTAATAATGCAACTTTGCGGAGTTGTCAGTGTTTTCGAAAGATTTCACAGACTGTCCCCGAAAGAAATCTTCACCAGCGAAATTTCAGCGATCCTGCAGTCCGGCGAAGGTATCTTTCGCCAGGATCGAGCGTGCACGCGATGCGCGCAGCGCACGCGATCTACGTTTACGGCGACGATCGGCAACGTTTGTCATGTAAATAATATCTGCAGCGAGACACTAGGAGCGAAAAGGGATCTCGAACAGCGGGGATGGGGAGGGGGAAGAGAGTCGAAGGGCTATGTTCCAGGGCGCCAAAGTAAAAAGGCAGGAACGGGGCAGTAAATAGGGAACGCGAGGGACAAAGAGTCTCCCGTAACAAGAAGAAAGGGAGGGAGAAAGGGGAAGAGGGACCGCGAAGGGTGGCACCATTGTGCCCTTCTTGTCTCTCTGTCTGCAATCTGGACATACGTGCACGCACGCACGCACGCACGCACGCACGCACACGCAAATCGCGCTGCAAAAATCATTGGCTCGTAAACGTAATCCGGCCAAGGGGTGAGTCAACTCTCCCCCTGCAATCGGATTGGCTAATTACGAGGACACGAGGAAAGGGGCACGGGGGATGACGTCACTGGGCGTGCTCGCGGCGCGATTGGTCGACGTGGGGCCGAAGGGTGGCCGGCCACCCCATCGTCTCTATTTTTGTGACACCCGTTGTCTCCGTCTCTTTTCGGCACGACGAAAAGGGGTGGCCGGAGGGTGGAAAGGTTCCGCGGGGAGATGCGAATAGGGCGGAAGGGCGGGGACTACCCGCCTAGGGCACAGTTAATCGATAGGGTCTCGTTTCGAAGAGAGAGGGGTGGCTTTCCGTCGCGTAAAGATTTAATCCGGGAACTTGTGAATATTTTTATTTTCAGAAAAGAACAAGGATAGCAGACGTATACAATAGTTTGATTTATGTGAAACATTCATCTACGTGAAATATCTCAAGTTTTTTTTGTTGAGGCATCTTCTTTCTTTTTCTCTTTTTCTTGATTGTAAAATCATGTAATGATATTAAGCGATTGTCTGAGCAAAACGAACCGTCGTTCCATCAAATTAGAATAAATCTCTCTTGAATTAAAATATCAAAACACCAACCGGCATCCCAGGAGAACCAATATCGATCAGTTCCAGCTCGAGGGCTCCGATCCGTCAGTCCCTCGCTCTAATGTCCGCGCAAGGATACGCGCGGAGGCTGGACTGCAGCGAAAGTTGTCAGGATGATTCAAGGAGGTCACGCACGCGCCAGATGGGCCGCGTGTTCTCTCCGAGCGTGCACGCGTGCACTTCTTCGGAATATTTGCAGCTGGCGAGCGCGCGCGTACGAGCGAGAACGACTAGCACGTGCTCCTTCGAACGTCAAACTCCTGTTTCGCCAGGACGTCGGGCAGTTTGCCGTTAGAAGGAGCTGGAACAGCGGGCAGGAACTTCCTCCGTCGATGGGATAATTCGTAGAACTTTAATTAAGAGCTCAAAGCTAACTAAATTTAATTGTCACTTAAGCAATGCCTTCTCAAGATTCTCTCGACATTAATGATAGATTTAAGATTAATGATGGACATAGAATATCGTTGAAAAATGAAGATAAATGTTTTCTTTGTCACATTTTTTTTAGTTTTCGAAATTCGATATTATAATTGAGATATACATGCCGGGTTAGAACTAACAGTAAGTAAAAATACAGGACGATATCTGGAGAGAGAGAGAGAGAGAGACAGTTAAGGATCAGTTAATTCATATCGATGACCGGCTCCGACGAGACCGTACCGTTATACCTAGACGAGCATGGAAACGTTATACAGGGAACCGACGACGCGCGTGGTCGACGAGCAACTCGACTGCTGGATATCAGGTTGCGCTATCGATATCGAATTATACGCCGTCTTGAATCGACACCGGTGGAAAAAAAATTGGGATTGAAGAAAAAAAAATAGAACCGGCTCACGAACGGTACGCGGCGACTAAGTCTGTATCTGTTAAATAGATATGTTACAAGCTCTGATTAAATTAATTACTGATATCAGATTAGGAGCTCTTCTTGAGAGACGCAATTACGTGTTTATGATTATATATTAAGTTAAGTGCGATTTAATAATTCTGTTACAGTTTTTTTTCTAGCATAAGTGTAAATACATTATAGGGCTAAAAAGATATATGTCTGGATTATACGCATGTGATTTCTTCCTATATCGAATTTATTAATCATCACAAAGTGAATCCGGGGATTTTTACAGACAAGATTATCATAATTTTGCAAAATTAACAAGGCACTCATGAATACGGTTCATGGATTTATCTCATAACGATCGCTGAAAAAAAATGTAAAGAGAAAAATATTCCCATGTTGCAAAGAGTCCACACTGACTCTCATCAAAATTAAAGGAAGCGAGATTAACATCAAAATTTCAAGAAAACATTTCTTTTAAAGAATTTATATATAATTAGAAAAATAAATTGAAAACAAAGCTAATTCTTGAAGAGCACATATGGGATACTTGTTCCTTTTCTCTTTCTCGCGGGAAAAATTCACGTTTTCACGCATCACGCCGATCATGCGAAATCGGGCGTGCTGGGAACGCAAATTTCGCGACGGCAGGAAGCGCTGGCAAAAAAAGACCGGAGAGAAAAGGCCCAGAAACTGCGCCATGGCCGGTCTCGATTACACGGTTACTTTGGCTTCGTCAATGGAGAACGCTCTTTCTCGCTGAAGACGTCTTCTCCACCTTTCTTCCTTCCACGGTCCTTCTCTCTCGCTCGCGTTGATCCGCGACGGCAAGCGAAACCGCACAAAGGGAACATCGCCGATCGCGCCTCAACGGCTTCCTCGTCTCCCGATGTACCTCCCCGTCTTCTCGGTTTCCTCACGCCGGCCCCACTCTTTTTTACTCGTTCTTCTCCATGTTCCTCTCATCGTCCGTCACGTCCCTTCGCTCTTCGTCCCGACGCGCAAATTTACTCGGCCGTTACGTTCAGATCGACTCGGGTTCGTGGACCGTGTTCGAGAGTGCCTCGTTATTTAATTTTGTCTTGATAACCTTAGTTTTGAAATCTTGCATCCTGCGGCTAACAATAAGCTCTTCTATCGCTTCGCAATGTTTAAATGCAACTTCGCGAATAATTATTTTGCATTTTGCACGCTAATTTACCATTTGCTCTATTTCTTATGCTCTATTTCATATCTTTTTAGACATTAGTTAATATTGTTCAATATTACAAAATTGTAATATTGAACAATATTTTCTCTAAATCCATTTGTATGAATAAGATTTATATGATTCTTACATTTTTATTTCTTCATTTTTTTTCTTTTTTTTATATCTTTTGTTTCCATTTTCGTTATTAAATATTATTAATTGGACATTAATACTTAATAAAAAAATGACGTTATGTATTAGTACTATAATATTTTTTAATGATTTCCGCGCGGCGTTTGGCATTCAAGGTTTGAATTTCAAGCGTGCGCCTCGCCCCGTCGGACCCGTTTACGCACTCGAAAAGTCGCGAGGCCGACGCGTCAAAATAAACATCTGCGTCGTCGATTACTCTCGAGGAACTCTCCAGGACCTTTCGAGGACCTCTTCTATGCCAGAGGTCTCCGAGGGTCAGCTTGTATAAACATGATCGAGACTGAAACCGGCGTGAGACACGGGCTTTCTATTTCCGGTTGCGGCACACGCTCAAGAAGACGCACGGATGATCGATCGACCGATTCATTGATCCTCCGGGGATCTTTACGGCTGCTTAGGGGAACGATGCAGAACACACAAATTATCGACGTCAAGGGAAAAAACAAAGTTTTAAAGCGCTCAAAGCCGAATCGGACCGAGGGAGTCAGTTGGACTTTTTCAAAGCTGACAGTTCAGAGATTCATGATCGAGGCTGACAGTTCAAGCGACACGTGCTATAAGAACGATAAGGCGCAATTAGGGTGTTAGGGACCCGCGTTAATTTCCTAATTCCCATTTTAATCACTGTCGGCTTTGTCGCTCGTCATTGTCTTTGCCGTACTTTTGTGCCGCAAGAACGGCGTGGCCCCTTTCGCGTCATCCGTAATCAGCCCCCTTACGCGTCCCTCAATTAAACGCCCGCATTAAAACGTCCAAATGGCAGCGTGTTTCGTTACCCTTTCCTTAGAGAGAGATAGAGAGAACAATAATGCAACCTGATGTAGAATGAAATATTGCAATTATTTTCCGCGCGTGTCATATTCACAAATAAATTTAATAAATATTGTGCAGCATTAGTATTAGATTTTGACAACTTTAATTAATTTAAATTAAGCCCAAATTGAAACTTTCAAGAACATTTAAATTGAATCTGAATTTGTTTTATTTGTTTGAAATAAATTTTTTTTATTTAAGCTAAATTTTAGATTTAAGTTTTATCTCGAATAAATCAGACTAGAAAGAGATAAAAATTTTGTAATCGTTCTAAGATTGATTTCCACAATTTTAGGATTAATTTTCTTTTCTCCCTAAAGGGGTAGTTCAAACTGTTGCTCGAACCCTTCATTTGACGGTGCAAGGGTCAAAGGAGGCTCGGCACAACGGAAAGAATCCATGTGGGCGGCTGTACACCGGGTGTGCTTTACGAGTCCAACCGGGATCGTCTCCCCCCCCCCCCCGTTTCCCTTCCGCCTTGAACGATATACAAAACGTTAATATCCTACGACGAGGAGTTAATAGACAGGCGCGCGTTGCCGCGTACNACCGAGAAGATAGTCGATGGTAATATATAGTTCGATATATAACGAGGTTACGAGCTGCAACCCCCGTTACAACCCCTTTTGGCTCTTACAGAGCGCCAGCGCGAAACGTGACGAGTACAAATTGCGGACGCATCCCTTTCGCTCAGACTCCCTCGCCCTCGCCGGTGTCCTTCTTCCTTTTTTTCGACTCATGATGGATGGCTTCACCAGGTGATGCACCCCCTCGCGTTAGGTGCCATCCCTCGTACGCTTAGAAACGTCATTTGCTCTTTCTCCGAATGCAAATATCTTTTACACTATTTTTTATTTTATGAAATATATCTATACAATTTGAAATAATTATTAAAAATTCTGAAAGAGCCGTGGGACGAAATTTGTTTCGCAAATTATATAAGCATATTGCGAAGAAGTTATAATCGTGAGTTCTTTCGACATAATTTTTCGTCATAAATAGTCGTCGGTTTCAAATAAATTTATGACATTCGTCATATAAGTAGCCAGTTTACTTTTGATGATTTCACGGCGGTTGGAGTTCGTTGTCGAAAAGTATTTTCGCTCCATTTGTATTAGGTCCCGTTCCGATCTCTTTTATAAGTCGAAGGGTGAAGGCCTAGCCGAGTTTTCGATGGAAAAATAGCGAGCGGGTTTTTGTGCGCGAGATGACTCGTGCCGGCGGTTTAATCGTCTCGCATTCGTCTCGCTGTATGGGCGGATTCATGAAAAAGATCAGCGTCATCGCGCGCGTCTGCGCATCTCCGTGTGATTTTTCACCGACGGGGGCAGCGATTCATCCGTTTCAGATTAACGGTAAAATTGTCAAACGTTCTTGTCGCGCGCGGGAGAGAATATCCAAAAGCGCTTCTCAAATATTTCCCGAATATTTTCTGCATGCGTCATCGCATATCGTCATTTGTGTTAGGCAACGTTTTGAAAGCCTTTACACTCACGCGTCAAATTTAATACCTGATCATCAGATTCCCAGTCAATGACGATATCACGGTTGACTTTATACTGACACAGAAAAATTTTTTGCAAATTACAGCATTTGGAATTAAGGCATTATGGAAATATTGCAACTAATAATTACAGAGCTGTCTCAAAACTGTAATGTTTTGAATAGAGAATAAATCAGAGTACAGCTAAAAATTATTCACAGCTAATAATTATAGTCAATCTTAATTAATTACTATAGATAATTATTCACTACATTCTATGTTTAAGTTCTTCTAGTTTGAAAAATCATTGCATCGACATTACAGAGTCCATAAAAGAATCCCGGATTTTCCAGGAAAGTTGTTAGGAATTGTTAGTTTTATTCGTCTTATAAATGTATTATCAACCGAAAAAATGTATAGTACCGTAATTTATATTCGACACGAGATTGTGAGTTAAATAGCGATACAAAAAAAGCTTATGTATCTTTTACAATTCCTTGACCTCTCTCCGGGATTCGTTAATTTCAGGGCGCCTTTACGCCACGTTTATGGACCGAAACGGTGGCTCGATTCATCAGCGGGCGGTCCCTAAAATATAAGGACCCATAGAAGGGTTGTTGTAGCGAGGAAAAGGACCTCTCTCTCTCTCGTCCTCCTTCTCTTGCTATTTCTCGTTGAATCAACGACGTCTCGCAGCGTGACGTCAAAATAACCAAATGTCAACAGTGTCAGGGCGCGTCAACGGGGCGCTTGATCGAATTATATATATATATATATATAAGAAGGGGAGGGCGACAGAGAGAGGGGAAAGGGTGGTGGCGCGGAAGGTGGATACAAGGTTGCCCCGTGGCGAGGCCCTTTCTGTCAATTAAGTCCTACGGCGTTCAGAAAACTGGCGGCGCAGCTGCATCTTTCGCGTCGAGAAGAGAAAAGAAGCGGACTCGACGTAATACTAGGTAAAAATACGAATGGCGAGGGGGAGCGAGGGGGGTGAAAAATCTGGGCGAGACCGATCGCCGCCCATTCGAACACGGACGCACCGCCAATTTTCGTTATCGTGGCAATTGCGAGAAGTGGACATCGTCCAGTCTGACGGCTCAGTTCTACTCGCCATGGGAGAGCAGGGTGCAATTTCGCACCCTTTGATGACGTTTTCTTTTTTTTTTTCATTTAGGAGCCTGCCAATTTAGATTTTACATAGAATCAACTAGCGAAAAAAATCGGTTGCGATTTTTCAGTATTTAGATCCCCGATGATCGTAATTTCAAAAATAAATGCGTGCTTGCACGTTTATTATAAAATAACATTGTTATTTGCGCGAAATATCCACGTTGAGCAATTTGCCGTAAAATATTTCGCACCGTTCGCAGCGCTCTGCTAATCCCGCCGGATCAAAGACAGCTTACACATTGACCGAGAAATCACGTATGATCCAGACATCGTACTGAGTGTCTCTCCGGTCTTTGTTGGCAGTTGTCAGGCGTTGTCGGCACTCGTCAAAGAGCCTTTATTTCACGTCCGCGGCGCGCAAGCCCGCCCGGGTTGATCCAAACAGTTCTCGTCGTCGTCAATAAAATTGTCGTTTTCGTCGACAATAAAAGCCGCGGGGGCGCGTATGGCGTGCTGTTTATTTGGACGACGCCGTCCGGAGTCCGCTCGTTAAACCGGTGGCGACGGCGATGACTACGATGGAGCTTTGGAACTTCCTTCCGCCTTGCGAGAAAGCCAGGGTCTTTTCCGCGACATCGGCCACGTGTCCCGGGAATTCGTGCGACCCAGATCGAAAGTGACGCGATCGCCGGGCTATTCTTTGAGCGTCGAGCCTGGACTCGAGACCCTTTCTAGAGGAATTCTTCTATTTCTGATACGAGCTCGATGGGCGAGTCGTCAATCGTTTCGTTCTAACGCAGCAATGTTTTTACGAAACAAGCTGAAGATTAAGAATCTTGTATCTTATCTATTAATTTGTAATTATACTCATGAAATGTAGTGCAATTTCTTTGCGAGGTATCATTTTGTCATCTGCACTTTGCTCGCTTATAATTTGAAAACTGAAAATCAAGATGGCGAAAGCGTTATTAAGTTTAAATAGCATAAAGATAAACTTCTCTTCGTTGAGGTTCTCTAGTATAGGTAAATCTTTAAATTTTTATATCTGAGATTGAATACAATTAAAATTAAAAGAAATAAGTATTTTTAAGTAAGATTAAGTAAAGAGACAGATGTGAAAAGCCTTTGACGAGGCCCGGTTGCAGTTTTATTCAGATGTGTATATAAAAATAGACGCAACGTTTGCAGTATTATGTAAAAGGATGCGAGGGTCTATCTTGACGACGAGACGATCGTAAAATCAAGGCGGAGAACCGCGGCCGGTTTCGGCTCTAATGGAATATGATGTCAAGCCGCGGGTCCCGTAGGCTCTACACGTGCTGGAAATCCTCCAGCGCGAGTTGTAAATCTCGTTGAGTTATCGCCGTTTAAACGACTGTGAAATTAGCGTTCTTCACTCGCCCGCGGCCCGATGCGCCTCGTAACTGTCTTCTAGGTGCTAAATTTCGCGCGAGTCCGCTTTTCCCTTCGGGCCTTCGTCTGCGGGCCCCCGAAATTCTGTGCCTGCGAAGGCGTCCCTCTCGGGCCTTCTCACCTTTTACATTGTAAGCGATTCGGGATACTGTTCCTTCGAAGTCGTAAATTAAGGATGGTCGATAAAATAAAGTGGATATGCGTGCGAATTTAATTAGTTGCGACTTGAATGATGAGTATTAATGAATTTGGCAAAATGTGACAATATTTTCACAATTATATAAGTATCTCTAATCTGTCTAAATAATTTCTTAATTGATCTCTTCGCGTATAGAGAAGAAACATAATTCAAAGACGTCTCATGTGATACTTTGGTAAAATAGATGCCTATGTCGAACGCGTCGCCATTCCAAATAAATTCTCACAAAGTTACTTCTTTACAAATACACCCTCTTTCATCGCGTTCTCTTTCATCGTATATAGGTCGGCCAGAAGTCCCACGCGGAGCCGTACGATCGCACGTTTTACACACGCGACAGATCGAACGGAAAGAGAAACGATACGGATACGGATAGAGAGAACGAGAGCGGGCAGTTGGCGTGACGGGAAGTCGCCTCGTCAATGGCTACCGTATATAGACATAGCGGGGCCCGACAATGAGGCGAGAGGCGATGCTGCAACCCCCTGTCGCCGTCGACGACGCTTTCGGAGGTGTAAATGGCACCTCCGAAACACCGTTAAAGCCGTTAAGGGCGGGTTGCTACCTGCCGGACTCACTTTCGACCTTTGCCATCTTTCTTTCCTCTTCCCTCCGGATTGAAACGTAACGTCACTATTCAATCCGCGACGAACAACACACATCGTTGCACCTACGCGTTGCACCTTAGCCGCTTTCTAAGATCTCTCGCGTCTCCCCCCCCCTCTCTTCTCGACATTCTCTCACCTCGATCTTTCCCTCGCGTTCATTCTCGCGTCAACGGGTCCTTTTCTCCGCGAATTTCGCTCTCGATCATCACCCGTCGAACTCGATACGCACCCTAAGATTCATGACATTTTCGGAGCGAACGTCTTCCTTCGGTTTTCTTCAAAAAGAATGACAAGGAGAGACGTGAGAAATTCTCGGGACGTAGCAAAATTCATTTGTTCTGTTTTAATGACGTGTTTAATTCTTCTTCTTCTTCGACTTCTTTTCCAAAAGATTTTGTGAATAAACAATTAAATTCAGATTTAGAAATCACTAAAGAGATTTGTCATGAGAATTATTTGCATTATTGTGTAATAAAATAAGAGCGTATCTTATTCATTCACTAGGAATATATTTTTTATCATTACTTTTTAATATTTATAATTGTCCATTCCTAAATAATTTTTTTGTCGAAGATTCAAAACTAATTTATTTATAATTTTCACTACAAAATCAAGTATTTTATTCTTTTAAAATTTTTTAAAATTTATTTAAAATCTTTTAAAATCTTTTAAAATTTAAACTCATAAAAATTAAAATATATAAAAGAATTAACTGTGACGTGTGTGCGAGTGATCTTTTCTCCAAATAATTTTCTGTGGGATCCAATGAGCGTAAGAAAATTCGAATGTTGCCCTACTTTCAGGAATAAAATAGAATCTTTTCCTTTTCTTCCATCGCGTTCCTCTCGTGCTCGCTTATTTCAGGACCATTCGCGTAAAATTGCGATTCGGCGCGGACGTTTTCATGTCCGAGGCGCGTGACGGAAGCCGGAACCGAGACCGAGGCAGCGCCAGTGGGGCACCTTCCGTTAAAATCAGGAGGGCCCGCAGGTAGCTAACGTGGCTTCCCCTCCCCCCTCCGCACATTCTCTCTTTTTCAAGGCTTCCAAAAATGCGCAAGCATGGGATACGTCGTGCGTCGAGAGATCCGCAAACGGAGGAGCCGACAGTCGGACAATGCGTCCGCTCGGTATCCTCTCATGCGCGCGAATTACACGGATCAGAGACGGCGAATGCCTATCGATCACTGGCTGCCGCCGTCACGTATCAATATCGATACATCCACGTCACGCTGCCTACTCGGTATGCTCGAGTGCCCGTCCGTCAGACGTGAACGTCAATTGATGTATCTTTACATCCCGGGCTGCCGAGGAAAGGACCCACCGGCGCTGCAAGTCGCGGAAAACGACACGCCATCGTTTTCCGTGGATCGAGCGGTGACAAATCTGTTTTCCGTTTCCTTTCGTAAATCTTACGTGACTTCCTCGCCGTATTTGTATATAAATATCATTCAACCAAGACTTGAAGCATACAAGTGCAAATTTATAAACGTCACGCTTCCGTTTTGAAAAGAAACGCATTTTCTTGCGAAGTTTTGTTTAAAAGTAAAATTTACACGATTATATCATTATATTAGTAGGAATTTTGTTCCTCGTATCGTCTCCATGATTAATTTAGACGATTAATATCATGCAATTTTCTATGGAGTTAAAAATTCAAATGTCAAATTCTTTCAGCAATCCTAATAATCACATCGCAAAGGAGGGCCAATAAGACCAATTTTTGGGCCATAAATGTCGCATTTTCTTAATGAAATATTCGTATAGTTGAGGTTGAGAGTTTTCTAAAACGCTCTATAAAAATTTTTTTACGTTGGGGAAAACTAGAGTTACGAGCCTTCAAATATTAGGTAATGAGGGCCACAGAATTGGCCCTCCTCCTTTTCAGAATATTATTTAGTACTGCAATAAAAAATAACTTATGCTATATTAAATAATATTTCATATAGTTTAATATTTCAAGGACTAGCTAAAGTTCAATTATATAATTTTCTAATGCAGCGGATTAAAAGACCCAAGTTTCAAATTTTCTTTTCGTAATCCTCGTTCAGCCGCTACATACATTCCTGCAGGGAGTCTACAATCTTTTTCAATACACTCAAAAAGTTAATCGGCAATTACGTGCACAGAGATGCGTGGGTATCTTCGTGCCGTGAGCATCCCGTGAGCGAGCGCGAAAGAAACCGACGAACGGACGAAGGAACGAAAACGCAGGGCGGGCCCTGTCGGCAAACAGGGATAGCGTTACAAATTCCCTGAAAGAGATCTCGAATTGAATGGCTCGTAACGTCGAGAAAGGACGCGGAAAAGGAGAATGGCACCGAATTGGAGCCGGGGACGCGCAGTGTCGTCATGCGCCGAGAGCGGAATCAGCGGATTAAAGGTGAGATGAATGCAGCACACGGAGTCCTGCGCGCCCTCGGTTCCTCCGGCCGCACCCCCGAGCTCTGTTCCTTCTCGAAGGCTCAAACAAGCACGTTGAAAGCCGAGCGATCGAAAGAAAGCTAATCCGCTCCTCGAAGCGCGTTTAAAAACAGTTTTTTACGTACCTCTCTCTCTCTTATACGTGTGCATGCGCACCAGATATGAGATTTCGATCGACAAGGGGAGGGTGGTTGTCAAGATTCTCGGGGGAATGTTTTGTGAAATCAAAAGTTGGACTGGTATTGATGATATTGGCGCGATACGCGTCAATTGGTATTTTATGAAAAAGATTTTTTATATTTGCGAAGAAGTTTCTTTCCAATTCGCGATAAAAAGACATCGTAATAAATTACTTGATAAAATTAATGATAGTAATGAATAATTTATTATATTATTTATTATTATTGAGCGCGAGCGTCATTCATTTTCCTGATTATTCGATGAATCATCGATTTACCGTGTAAATGCATCTCTGGGAAATTAAATACGTGTTTCGAGATACGTCCTTGGGAAATGGCTAGTTCACCCTTTCGCAAAGTTGCTCGATAAACGTCAAAACGTCAGCGGTCGAAAATGGGACACTTAAGCGGATTCCCGTAGGATTTCGCTCGTTTTATTTACCCGTTCCGCGCGACAATGCGAAGGCGCGAAAATGCTGGGAGAAAATCGGCAGATTATACGTATATCTGGGAAAGGCAAACAGAAGGCGATGCGGCCAATAATGGAGAAATAGTGACTGGAAAAACAGTCACACATTTGTGATTTATAATATTATATATAATCTTCAAAAAAAAAAAACACTCGAATTTTTAAACTCACTTTGCTGTGACATTAAGGTCCATATTCATAGTCAAAACTTGTATGAAAACTTAAGACTGATGAAGTCTGATTTATTAGCGAAGTCTTGCTTATTTGATGTATTCATAATCCTGAAATAAGTCAGACTTCATGAAGTAATCGTTGATTGAGTTTGACTTATTCAAATTAAGTCTGACTTGGTAAAGTATATGCTTAAGCATATACTCAAGCACACTTATTTAAAGATCGGGTATATTCGGAAATTCTCTAGTGATTCAACCAATCATAGCCCATGATTTTTTACTAGGTGAGTTTTCTAGCACCAATATTTTAATCTTGTTCTATTTTAAATTAAAACCAAATGAAACATACGGTGAAAACTCAAGAAAAAATATATAA
>JAJVSH010000153.1:83127-124910 GCA_021460005.1 Tetramorium alpestre | reverse complement strand
TAATTTTTATATATAACAATTACATTGTTGAGTAAGAAATTACAACACACAATTACTAACATATATGTTACATATAACATTGTGTTTGCTGAGGTATATATTTTTATTTAGAAATTTATTTTAAATTAAACATTATATTTAAATATTTCTTAAACAATTTTGAATACATTTTAAAATTTCACTACAATGTTCTCCAAGTTTTATATCAAAAGGATTATTTCTATTACGTATTAAAAAAAATTATTAGTTAATTACCGATTAACCAATCGCCAATTTTTATTTTCTTTATTTAAAATATGCCTATTTTTAATAAGGATATTTTTCTCTATAAGTCAAAGCAAATTGAATATGACAACTTTTGTTGTATCCAACGCGCGCTGTGTTGAGTGATTATTAATGATTAAGCTCAAGTCATACTGGACCTTAACTTGACGAAGTGGAACTTATTTGTGAACTTATTCATCAATAAGTTCTTGTAAAACTATGAAACGACGTATGTGCTTAAGACATTACTTATTATGAACAAGTTGGGATTCTGAATACGTCAGAAATTCAATTAAGTCTGCAAACAAATAAGTCTAGTCTTAGTTACGAAGAAAATCTTATTCGAGCAGACTTCAAGCCAAGTTTGGACTGTGCATCAAGAGATAAATTTAAGCAATTACTTAAATCTTACTTATTTTTAAGTCACGACTATGAACATGAGCCTAAATTCCTATTAATTATATTTCTATTACTATTTCTAATTTTTTTCTCTTTATTATTTGTTTTCGTCAATCATCAAAGTTTTTATTATTATATTATTATATATCTCGTAAAGATTTTTCTTATTGTATTTTCGCCTTCTTTCTATTCACTGCCTCTCAAAGCTCTCTCAATAGTATTCTTTGTGTTTCCAGATACTTTGGCAAGTCTTGCACGCGCAGGATAGCGAGAAGATTCATGTTATACGGCGCGAGAAATCGGCAGGAGCTATGATCGCTGCCGTTACGCCTCGCTTTCCCTTTTCTTACTCCTGCCGCCGGAAGGATACATTATCCGAGGACGAGCTTTCGAAAAAAGAAAAGAGAGAATAAGGATATCTATTGCACTTTGAGATAAGATCATTGATCGACGCGGAGATGAGACGATCTTTGCGAGAGCTCTTATTTCGGTATCTTTTAAAGAACACATTCCGATTTATCTCCTTAGATATATCGATAGACGAGAGCGAGGATGGTCTTGAAATAGATTCAATTTCTTTTCTTTTATTACATTTATAGGATGTCTTATTTTAATTTTTATTTATATTAACACATATTTTAAAATATCTAATTAGTGTTTCTTAACAATGATCATTATTTAATTCACATTAAGATTTTGTGATGAAATAATTTCTCAATAATGCTTTTCCGCGTTTATGGAAAAATGTGCAAAAGTCAACGTGCATGACATCTGGACGATTAAAAAAAAAAAGAACTCGCAAAAAACTACGAAGCGACAGGTTCGCAGGGCAATTTTTTTCCCAACGATTGTACAAAGCGATAAGTGGTAATTGATTTTACGCCGCTTGATTTACGACCCCGGGGCCGGCGACGCTAAACTCCGATTTTGGGGTAAAAAGCGAACGAATCTAACCCCATCGTCTCTATCTCCCTTTCGCCCGTATTCACCGACATGTGTTACCCGTTCATCGCGTCAACCCCCTGTAAATGCGATGGGGTAACGTCGCGAATGTCCATCTTTATCGGGAAAACGGTGACGGGTCTTTTTCACGGAGTCGTTGGCCCGGCACGTTACGAATCGCGTTTCACTATCGATGTCTTTCTTCATACTACCGATGAGTATCTACTCCTTTACAAGTGTACAATGTTTTAATTTCGAGAAGAGAGAAAACGAAACCTTATATCGTTGGTCGCCCCAGAATCGATAAAACTTTTTTTTCCAATCTAAAAATTAAAACAATCAAATATAAAATGTTACATCCATTTAGTCGTCCGTCTATTATAACGCTGAGGAAGGGCTAACGCGCGCTAAACAAAAGAGAAAAAGGCCCTTTCTCCGGTGAAGTCCCGCTGACGTATGTAAGTCACAATCCGTTCACGGGGGCACCGGGATACGGCACGGGGGGCGCGAACCCGGCGAAGGGCGTTGAGGCGAGTCAACGTCGAATAAATCAAAATAAAAGAGGGGAGGCACACGTAAAGAGAGTCCCGCTGGGCGACGGCTCGGAAAAAGGAGAGTGGATCTCCGAGGGAGGGGGGGGACTTCAGTTGAAAGAGTTACCTGCCGGAAGACTCGCCTATTAACGGCTCCGTCTTCCCTGGTTACGCGCGCATTCGCCCTGACACGCACACGCGGCGAGATCTCGCTATGATGCGGACGCATCGACCGGTGAAATTTTTATTAATGTGCACGGGCACGCTCCGCAACATCTCTCCCTTCTCGACCCTCTCTGCTCTCAGCTGGGTTTTTGGTAAAGTGCTTCATTCGAGGCTCTCTTAGCTGGAGATAATGGAGAACACGCTTTGCGCTCGCTTTGTACCTGCTTCCGTGATATTAAGCTTTGCGAGAGAAATTTTCGGATAGCTGAGGTCGAGCGAGATGAAGAAATCTTTAGGCAGAATGTCGATAGCAGTGAGATTACCTACGATAGAACTTATAATCAGGTTAAATTAAGAATTTAATGGATGACGCAACCGAAATTCCGAAATTATACGGCGTGGATGCCGGTACATTTAACAGCGAAATTTGCCGACGCCAAAAATAATCTCGCGAGGAAGACGACGAAGAGACGGCGGCGACGGGCGTCGTATTGATCGACGGCGACGTCTCCTCCCTGGTATCCATGGCGATATTGCGATGGCCGCCGAGGAGCGTCGCGGCGCCTGCGTCCAACGTAATTGGATTCCTCATGATAAAAGCGTTGTCCCACGGAATCTCGCCGCGTCCCCCCTACGATCCCTAAGAGGGACGCCTACCACGAGCTTGAGGCTCGATCGAAGATCCCTGTTCTACGATTTTATCGTAAGTGATCTCTCGTCGCTATTGATTTGATCTGTATAAATTAATATATGATATATCTGTTCTTGTTTCACGTTTTATCTACTTTTCGCCTTCAGCAGTTTCATTAGCATTTTATGCTTTGCGCGTACATTTTTTCATTCATACTCCAATTACTATAAGCCAATCTTTATTATTGTAAATAATTTTTCACGCAAGATATAATTAAAAATGCAATAACACTTCTCTTTTCTTGGTAGAAATAAAGGCGTGTTTCGGTTGACCGGATAAGGACCGGTTAAGGTGTCAACCATCTCCATGACGGGCCGACAAAAGGGCATTCGGGGCTCTTTCCGTTTTTCCCCGTTTTATAATCCGCGAGCGAAAGGGGTTCGCCCGGCATTGTGCGACATAATTTACTGTCTGCAAACATACGGGGCGCCGATGTAAAACATGCGCAAACACGCATCCCTGGATTTAATGCCGGCGCCGCGTCTCTACGTTTCGGCTGCGCTTGGTGTCGTTTTCGAATTGAAACGCGCTCCCGGACGCGAGCGAGTATTATATCGGGATTTGCTCGGGGCTCGAGGAAAGCGACTCGAGTTCAATTGAGTTGTGTACGTTGGGGCCCGCCTTTAAAAAATGATGCGAACCGACCCGAACTTCCCATCATCACGTTTTTTTCTGTTACGAATCGACCGATCACATTTTTTTCTAACAGCCGGCAGCATGTAAGTGAATGAAAAAAATTATGTTTAAGAGAGATACGAAAGCGTATATTATTTGTATATGTGATAGTTTGAAATTATTCCGGAATAGTAAGACAGAATCAAAATTGTCATCAATTTTTAACGCCTTTGCGCTTATCCTAAAAAGTAAATCTTACGATATAAAAAATTTCTTACAATTAATTTTCTTAGAATTTTATATTAAAAATTTAGAGAACAAAGAAAGAGCTTACTTTATAATAAAAATAATAGAAGTACGTTTTTCCTCTTTATTTTCCAGTTTTTATTTTATCGCTATTTTTAATTCTCATTTTAACTTTACTTTTAATTTCAATTTAGTTTCTATTTTTATCTTTACCTCTGAAATATATTAAGATTTCAAAAGCATCACTTGAGCTAGCTCTATTGCCGCAAATTCACTGACTCTTTCAGACAAATTTCACTAATGCGAGGCTACAGCTTACCTTCATTTTCACCCGAGACTTCGGCCTTTCGTTTCGCATCCAGGGGGATATGAATATTTGCAGGCACGTGACACGTGTCCTCGTCACAGCAGAGCCAGAGGGTGGTCAGGGGTGGGTCGACCTTTGAGCACCGGCGCGTTACTTCGGGGCCCGGTGCCCTAAGCTCCCGGTAATTGCCAGCATCACGGGGGAACACAATCACAAATGCCGATCGCGCACAGAATCGGCGCGACTACGCTTTTTAATTACACGTCACGTACGCGAGCGTCTCTATTATGGCATAGAGCCAGTTACGGTCGCCGGATGTCTTTTCAATTCCGAAAATTCGAGTCGAGAGAAACACAGTGATTTCGACATCGACATATGCATAGTCACGAAGTCACTAAGAGGAATTAAGTTACTTTATTTTACTTGTTTTTTTCTACGAGAAAGACAAGTAAAAGTACAAAATTTCGTTAAAAATGAATGTGTGTTCGATGTTCCTAGTTAAGTTAACAATTATAATTTTTTTTTTAACCGAGGATAAATGAACTATAAAATTACAATAATGTCAACAACACCGATTAAATATATAATAATCGTTACTGCGACAATAGATAATAATCGTTACTGCGAGACGCGCGTATTTTGCTCGCGTTATTTCCTTTCTTTCATTCCATCGCTTCACTTGGCTATTGATAAGTGGGGTGGCATAATGCGAGCGGATGGTGCGTAATTATGGCATATATCGGACGTCTCTCTCCGCCAGATGCGACCGGTCTCAATCGAGCGAGTCGGATAAAAACCGTGCACGATAGTCTCGCTAGCGATTGAACCGATTCGGATGTCAATCAAAGTCGAAAAGTCGAAAAGCCGACGCGGGCTGCTCTCTCGATGACAGACGGATGGACGCACGAACGGACAGACGGGGACTAGGCAGCTCAGGTAAATCGACATATCGTGTTACGAGGGTTTCCTCGAAGGGCGATCGAAGGCCGGCGAAAAGTCGGCGGAGCGTTCATCACAAACAGAATGCATTTCCCTCCTTTTCTTCTTCCGAATTCACGAAACTTTCACGCAATTTTTTGCTCTTCCGATACTCAAATGGATATGCAGAGATATTGTTTCATGCAGAAAATTTAAACGATGGAGAAGAGAAAATCTCGTCTATTATATATTTTACAATATCTATATACTATAATATAAATTGTAAGAATATTATTCTTTATATTGTACTTTTCATAATTTTTTCTTAATCGGACATTGCATGTCTGTGAATTCATTCATTAACTATCTAAATCATAAATTAAAAATTAAAAATACCCATATATCTATACGTGTGTGTGTGTGTGTTTTATTCTTTTTCTTACCTGTTAAATATATAAATTCTGAATTTTACTAGTTTTCAATTGATTTCAGAAATCGACAAATGTTCTGATTCGAAATGCCGACTTTGAAACAGGCTTTTCAGAGTGAATTCGACCAACTCGATTCTATTCGGACGATCGTACCGTGTTTAAGATACATTGACTCAGCACTCGCACTTCCATCCAACGTTCGCGGAGGCGCTTTATTTCGTAAAATGTTGCGCGGGACGAACGTCGGCGAGGCATCTCGCGCGATTGTCTCTGCGGTTTTTCGTCAGGCCGCAAAATAAGGCACCGGCCGCAAGGTATTCCGACCACATCCCGCCGATTTTATTCCGCTTGCATCGCGCGCGGAGCCGTAAAACGTGATCGCCGTCGTAACGCAAGCGCGACGCGTCGTGAGGCAGAAATCACTCGAGCCTTACGGAAGAAAATTATCCTTTCTTTCTCTGTCTGGTCTCTCACATCTTCCGGTCTCTCACAATCTTAAAAAAAAAGTCTGAAGTTACGCTGACAGCAAATATGAGATTGACTTTCTAAAAATTTGAGGATTGTAACATATCGTAACTACGATAGAATTGAATTAGTTGAAGAGTGAAAACAACCGAGATCGACATAGAAGGTAGGAGACAAACGAGAGAATCCGGCGATTTGCATATCGCTCCGTCACGACCCTTTATTCTATCGACGACGAAAGGAACATCTGCATCAGAAAGCACGCCGCGCAAAGTGGATTACGGTAATGGATCGTTCGCGATTGATCGGATTAGATTACGATCCGTCGCAGCGATATCGTGATCAGTGAACAGGCTCAGTCGGTGCGAAACGACATACGTTTCGCGAACGTTTGATTCTCTCGATTCCACGTCACGCAATTATCCCGATAGATACGACCTTTTTTTTTCTAAACGGGAAAGCGAATTCAAATCAATGAGAAATTATTCTAGTCATTAAAATAATTCTTTCATTTCAAAATATTTTATCAGAGAGTTAAGGAATGTTGTTACAATTTTTTCAATATTTAATTTTAAACGTTTTATTTATTAAAATGGTGGCAAAATGTAATACTTTTCGAATTTAAATGCAAATTAAAGAGACTTAATTTAAAAAATTAAAAAAATTATTTAGAAAATGTATAGGCATAATCAGAATTTAACTTTTCGGTCCGATTGTAGATACTGTTTGTTTTTCTAGCTCAAACAATTTGGTTTTGTTTGACGGTTTTAAAAAGATAATAGAGGATAACATGTATTATTCGCCAAAAGGTGCTCCACACCTTGCGAGGGGCGGCGCAGTACCATACGAAACTAATTGGCGCTAATTTTGTGGACCTGCTCTCTCCTCTCTTCCGTATAGCGCACAAACGCAAACAGAAAAACACGGGATACGCTCCGTCGCTCGTACAATATTGACCCTACCGGCTGGAACGACACGAACGAACGCGGGCATTACAATGGCGCGAGCCACCCCCGCCTGCCAACGAATTGCCCAAAGCGTCCCATTCATTCACGTGCTCGTGGAGAAAATTGACAGCCGGTCATTAAGACGTGAACGAGAACGAGAACGAGAAACGTACGCGCCACGCGCACATTTCGTATGCGAGTGTGCTTTAGCGACTACCGAGAGTCCCAATGTCATCTCAGCCGATATAAATCACGGACATCAATCACGAGACGTAATTTCAATGCATCGTAAAATGGGGAAAGTATTTTTAGAATTTGAAAATCGTAAAATTAATGTCTTTTGCAACTTCCTCAAAGAGCTGGTATGAGTGTGTAATTAGTTTAATATCGCTGACAAAGGAGAAACGAACAATATGACTCACCATGTAAACATTACAGTATTCGTTCTTCTCTGTTTAATTATAATGGATTTAACCCTCCGTCAGCAATCATGAGTCATTTATGACCCAGTTGATTTTTTAATTTTGTAAATTTTAAAGTAACTAATAGATGATGTGCTCCGGTATCTTCTTCTAAAAACAACTTGTCGGTATTGAGATTATACACGCTTAAGGTCAAAGTGTAATTGCTTGTTTCGCGATTAAAATTATTTAAAATCGCGTTGAGTCTTTAATGGTTGCAGACCAAGTAAGTATTTCCTACAAATTAAAAATTTCTGTTTCCGTGTTTTACAGCATTCTTTGACGCTAATTTCATAAATAAATAAAGATTTTTTTTATTAATTAATCATACGCATTATTGTAAAAACAGCGCCATATAAATGTTTAATAATATATGTAGGTATACAGTATATGTACATCATGTATAATAATATAAATGTTTTCATTGTTCGTATTTTCTATACTTTTATATTTTGTATATTCTTTTTCTTATTTTAATAAAAGTGAACTAAAATAATGATTAAATCTGCTCTAAAAATAATTTTTTTTTTCTCGCTTAAGACTTGATTTTCTTTCTTATAAAAAATCTTTATTTTCACGTGTTTAAATAATTCAATTTTTTAAAGTTAACATTATTATACTACTTTTTTTCAAAGTACATATCCAGAAATATTATAGTCTAAGAGATAGTCTATAGATTTTTTTTAAATTTAAAAACTATAAAAGTTATGAATTTTTAATGAAAATTATGTTTTTTCAATTCTTTACTTCGATTTAAATTTGTAAAAAATAAGTAAAATATAATACAGCTTCTGCAATAGTAAGAATTTCTTGTTAAAACTTTCACAAGCATATTAAAATTTTTTTAGATTTTTACTTATTGTAGAACAGTGAAAAATCTTCTCAGGACATAAAAGGACCCATGATTGCAGACGGAGGTTAAATTGAATAAAATATGATTAAAAAAAATAAAATAGCTTTTATATAACTTTAAAAATTCGTCTCTAAAAAAGTTAAAATAATTTCATAAAATACAGAAATCGATGATACTCTTTTTTTCGCTGCGTAAAGATCGCGACTCGAGAATCTCGCGGATCGATCTAACAGGGCACTCGGTCCTTTAATCCCGGGGTCAGGGCAGGAAATTAAAAACTGAATAGCCAGGAAAGTCCCTTCAGTACGCTGCCTCGTGTCTCGATATTGCGTACCGCGCGATATCCTCGATGTGCACACACGCACGCATGTATGTACGTGCCATTGTATCGTGACGTTGATTTGACGTAATTGGCACCAGGAAGGAGCCGAGCGGGGCAGCAATGATTGGGATAAGCCGGAATAAGCCGGGATAAGCCGTGCGTGGATTTCCTAGGAGGGGCGCGAGAATTTCGACGTGTATTTTTTTTCCTATACGCGCGTCGCCGTTACTTTACGGGCCGAATTCGCTCCCCTTCATCCCCGACGAATCACTTAATTTTCGATACGCAGTGCATCGAGCAGTAAATTAACGTGCAATTGAGAAAATTGTAAAGTATTCTGTTTCAGCGCATCAAATTTTAACTTTTTCAGATCAGAAACTTTTTTTATTTTCCATGTATTAAATTTTGTTTTAATCCACTGCGGTAATTGCATTGAAAAATGATATAAAAATAATTTTAAATGCCAAAATTAGAAAAGCTTTGTTCTCACTATTTCCTAAATACATATTTCTTTTATTTTACGAAAGCAATATCAAAGTAACAATTAATTATAAGTGAATCAAAAGGGTAAATAAAAGTGAAATTCAACTGTTGTCTTTTAGAGCGATTGTGTCTACGGGGATATAAATTTTTTGCAATATAATATTTGTATGAGTTTCTCTTGATAAAATAAAATCGGGCATCGATGCTTTCCATCGCACCTTTCTCGACGCGAATTTCTCTACGTACCGTTTACAAAACGACTCAGTGAACTATTATTTCCCCGGTTTCTTCCCTATTTGCATTTCATCGCATTTTATTCGAAGGGATGCTAGGCAAACCTGCCCGAAACTCCGGAGAATGCCCATTCGTCACGCGTTTGAAACGCGAGGACTCCGCTTTGTACATCATATATACACGCACGCACGTATGCTACGTATGCTAAGGGCAACGAGTGGGTTTCGCTGTAATGCGAACGTCAAACACTCAAACACACGCCTCGAGTCTGTGAGAGCGAACACCTGAGTATGCGAGCGAGAGCTCGCTTAAGCTCTCGGTACGATCGGGGTCATTCTTCGGCTGGGATATCGAGGACTAGTCACGAACGCGCTTATTTCTCGCCCTCTTTATTGGATACGTACGAATGTTTCACGGATCACTTTAAAAATAACTATTTAAAGTGAACACAAAATAATTATTTATGGACAAACGTGGACAATCAAATGCCGTATCAATTTTGTAAAAATTCAACATTTTGAGATCAACTTCACAGATCTATACTACACTGTAAAGAATTAGTGTAAAATTACATGTAATTTTGAGACACACTTAATAGTTTTAAATTAATTTATTTCTAATTTTGCAGTATAAAAGTAAAAATAATTCCTTAATTTGTTTTTTACAGTGTATACAGTGTAAAAAATTTATTAGAAATTAAAAATTTACTTTTATTTCGGACTGCAAAATTAAATAAATACGAGGAATTTTACAATTATTATAGTGAATCTCACAATTACATGTAATTTTATAGAAACTGTAAGATTCACTATTGTGTATACACAGTAAAAAATAAATTAAGGAATTATTTTTACTTTTATACTGCAAAATTAGAAATAAATTAATTTAAAACTATTAAGTGTGTCTTAAAATAACATGTAATTTTACACTAATTTTTTACAGTGTATATTCTATATTATTTTATTAGAAGAATTATATAGCTGAATAATATTAATAAAGAAAGAACTTTGTCAAAGTAAGAACAATATCTCATGACCAATTAACAAACGCGTCCCTTCGTATCGTCGAAAGGGTGCACGTGATTTCACGGATCTTCGTCGTAGCGAAAGGCGTTCGTATAATTCGCGCATCTGCGGGACGAAGGGAAGAGCGTAAAATTTAAATAAATGTCCGCTGGATACGGCGAATTAAGTGACATGCTAATCACGTCATTGGCAACACTCGCGCGAATGAATAATCGTTTACTTTCTTTCTCCCTCTCTATCTCGCTGGGGAAAACCTGTTTTCGAAACGCACCTTGCGCGATCATAAACGGCATCGATTGTCGCGATACAAGACTTAGTTATTGCGCAAATTTCTTACAAGCGCAAAAATTTATCGATTAAAAGAAATTTTTTACATGCTAAGCTTTTTACAGTTTCTAAGTTATACAACTTTCCCAAATCGACAAACCTATCTGTACCAATCCTGTCGGGAGAGTGAACGCAATTGCGTTTCACGCACTCCGGACGCAATCGCGCGGAAAGCGAGTTGAGGTGGTCGAATTCTTTTCCTGATGACACGCCTTTAATGTGTCACCTGGTCGTGTTCGACAACGAAAAAAGGGTTGAGCAGTCGATTGGAAGAATTTGTCCTTACTGCGAACTCGCCCTTCGATCGAGTTCATTGAAACGAAGAATCGTTCGGTTTCCGCGTTAGGCGTGACCGATCGTGATTTTCGAACGGGAATATTTCGTTCCGCGAACTAAATCGCAGACGCTTTTTAATTCAAGTGTATAGTCTTATACTGAAAGAAAAATACAGTTACTTTTGGACCCAACCACAATTTTATAGTATTAATATAGTCATAATTATTAACATAATGATGTACAATAGTTAAGTTAATCATATTTCGTGTTAAAAATATTATAAAATTATGGTTGCGTCCAAAAGTAACTATATTTTTCTCTCAGTGTATGCGTTATATTTCGTCTCTCGATATAATTTAGCTCGAGTTTGAAAAATGTATAATAAAATAACTTAATGTTAAAATTTTGTTTAACTTTCTTATCTAAGAATTCCCTTCTCTATAAAATATACATTGTATTTATAATGCGAATTTTTTTATTTCAGTTAAAATTAAAAATACGTTACTTTAAATTATATTATTAAAAAAATTATATTACTTACAATTTTACACACATACGTACATACACTCACATCACTTATATGCTGTTTACAATCTTACACGAAGTAAGATGGAAATCTCTTTTAATTTATACGACAATAACGAATTCTCGATCATAACGGATGTCGGCGCATTTGTGCTTCGTTCCGTTCTCGTTGCCCGTAATGTTCCCATTAATGGAGCTGGTTTTTATTCGTGGACTGCAAAAAAAGGATGCTCGTCGTTTGTCTTACCTGACTCATCCCTGGGAAACGTCAAATTCACTGACTTCCCATGCCACGATGACAGGATATTCACGAATGACACACGTGCTGTATGTAACTATGTATACGTATCTGTTATCGACACTGTTGTTATTGATATTATCCACAATAGACTTGATACCGTCACCCTACAGACAATTCAATTTTACCTCCATTGTCCACCTGCTTCGCATTTTTATTTTGTTTCTCTTCTCTCTCTTTTTTCTTAAACGGCATCATGTGTTATACTCGTCGCATAATTTCCGCTCACGCGTATTCAAATTCCGCGCACGATCCCGCCTCCGTTAAATGCAAAACAAAACGCGCGGATTGCATCGGGGGTTGCGCGTCCGCGAAAAACCATAAATCACGATAAAGGGACGCACGTGCACCCTCTCCTGCGCGAGAGACCGACTAGGAAAACTATTAACACTCTGTAATTCACGTAACAGTGTAGAGAAGGGATTAAAGGGACGAGATATGCGATTCAAATGAGTTTTACATATGTTATCGCAGATCAAATTTTATATTCGATATTTAAAAAGATATTTTAAAAAAATATTGATATTGAATGAAAAAAAAAGACAAGCATTTATAGTAATAAAAATAGTAATTTAGGGTGGCGAGTTTAAAAAATTGAGCGAATTGAATTCGTGGCAAAAGTTTATCCCAAAGTGGATGAAATTAAAAAAAAAAAGTTCTGTTACTACAAATTTATTATTATATTTTAAAAATAAATTAACGGAATATATCACCAACTAAATGAGCTAATTATCGGGAACTACCATATGGCACTCAAGCACGTTAAAGGAGAAACGCCAAGCATACGGAGGACGCGCTGGTCCTGGAAGCACCTGCGAGCCTGACGGAATAATTCATGGAAATAGAGGCTCGACAATTAGGTAATAAATAGTCGGAACACCCAGTCAGCTACCCCGTGCGCCTACCCCTCCCTCGCGTTTCGTTATGTGCTCGTTGAAATCGACAGAAGAGTGAATTAATAAAACGACCCCCGGCAGTGTATGTGCGACAGTCGTAGATGTGTGCGCGCCTCACCGCGCAGATGTGCCCCTTCGCGCGCGCGCACGCCGAAGGGCGCGTTTCTTTTATTTTATTGCCGGGGGTTAATGGAATAGTTTGCATGCCCTGAACAATCAACGCGAAAGGATATTACATTCCTTCTTTCTAGCCTCGGTGAGGACCACCGACGATATAAAGAAGAAGATGGGAAATATCGATAAAATGTTTGCATTTTCTTAATTACGGAAATAATTCATCAGAATTTCCTGAAAAATGTCAATCAAAATCTTCGTATTGCATTTGCTGATAGCAACTTAATAATATTTTATTAATAATATTGTGACAAGAATAGCCTTTAATTTTATTTTATTTTCAGCGTGTTCAGCAATTAAATTTATTTTTAGTAAATAAATCTTTTCGATTTTATTATCAATTTGTTATTATCAGTTAATCAAGTTGTTTTCCTTTACTATTTGCGAAGTAATAGGAATCTTTACTAAATATCATTGTACATATATAAGTCTATTTTTTATTATAAAAATGTAAGGCAAATGAATTTGTGACAAAATGGAAAGAGATTCCTCATTACGTTCAAATTTTTCGTCAAATCACAGCAAATGGAAAGTCTACAGAAAAAAAAAATCGAATTTGATCAACGAAAACGCGATCGTGTTCATTAAATATAATGCAGTGTCGGCACAATGCGCGACGACAGTTTTTTTTTCTACGACCCGTGGCCTATTCCGGGGTGTACAGAAACGACACAATGCAACCGGGTGGAAAAAAAGATCTCGTCACCTACCAGCACGCCGCGTGAGATCGCAGATTTGAAAAATTCTGGGCTGCCATTAATCGTTCGTTCCTTCGTAGCGACGCGGTGCCCTTCGCTCCAGCGCGATGACACGCGTAAATCTGTCGCTAAATGACTTCTTTAACCCGCGAGCGAATGTGCGCTCGTGCGAGTCCCAATCTCACACTAAATCGACATGTTGCGAGCATCTAACGCTTTGCATAATGATATCAGTGTATTAATATGATTTAATTCTTCAAAAAACTCACAATAAAATTTCAATAAAACTACAGCTCGTTTAAAGAAAACTATAATGTAAGAGAATTTATCTACTAGCGTTAAAAAAATTATTACATTATTAATCACCGCTATTATTATTACTAAAACTATATTTTACTACAACTGCCCTCATTGTGATTTCATTTAAAAAAAGAATTTAATTCGTTGAATCAAATCGTTGTTACATTTGAGAACGTGGCCCCCTCGAGATCCTTATTAGAAGGATACGCGTCGACCTGAGACCAGATTCTCCCGCAGGCTTCACGCGGCGGGGTCCGCATATAAGTGCGCTCGGCAAATCGTACCATCAAGCGGAGACGACGCATTGAGCGAAGGCGGTCGTCTGTGAAACGCATTTAGCTTGTTGGTACACAGAACACGACGGGCGAGATGTCCCCGCGCTTTGCACATTGTGTGCGATGTGTGCAAGTGCGTGTCACGATCATCGAGAATCCGCTCGTCATTTTTGGAAATTGCTTTTCCGAAAGCCGAGGAAAACGGTCGACGAAAGGCAACCATAAACTTATGAACGACGGAATAATAGAATGAGATATGAATGATAAATGCTGGGAGTAAAATAGCTATGCAACAGTACGTTTATGTGTGCGTAGATGTATGACGGTGTTATAATTTTTATATTTGAACGCGTAGTAAATAAAAGTAGGGAATACAAAATGAAATTGAAACACAGAGAGATGAGAGATTATATAATCGAATGAAATTTACTCCCTCAAAATAATTCCTTTTTGTTTGCCGAGTAAAGAGAAAAAGAAGATTAATCATGGATGACTTGAAATTCTGCCCTTCTATCTCTGTGCCCCTTTCTATTCCAATAGAGCAAGAAAGGAGCACTCGCGTAATCTGGCACCTGCGTTTTGTATCATTAGAGGATTACGGATGTCTCATGACTTTTTCTCTCTTTCTCTCTCTCTCTCTCTCTCTCTCTCTCTCTCTTTCGCTCTTTTTCAATCTGCTCTTTTGCCGGCAAAGAGATCAAATTCCACTCGAAGTCCCCCATGAGCTCTTCTCGAAGGCGATTCTTCAGAATCCTACAATGAAAGCAAGTCGTGGAGTGGAGAGAAAACAGAATCGACAGCAGATGCGGGCCTCTATTCTCGACTTGTTCTGTCAAAACACGGACGACGTTTATAGGTAACGTGGAGAACGGTGCGCGCGAGAGCACGAAGAATAGAGAGAAAAGCAAAAGTGTTTCTCTCTTCGTGCTCAGAAGCATAATTTATCGAGCGACGCGTGCTTCTGTGAAACGAGAAATTAGAGTCTCTCGTGTCGTACGAACGGGACGATGGAGTAAATCATTACCGCATCGTCCTAAAGCTCGAGCAATTTATTATTTTTCGTATTGTATATTCTTTCGTACGTATATTTCATTTTTTATATTCTGATGTATAAAGAAATTTTTTAATAATTTGGCATACCCAATTCGCGACTTTTAACATTTTTAATTCTCCAAATTTAGCTATAATATTAGCGATAATATCTATAATCTATAAATATAATTTATGGAAAAAAATTGTTTTCTGCACATTTAACTAGATCACATTTTTATTTTAATATTTTACTTTCTCCTTTTTTCCTGAACTCAATTGCGCAAAAGGGAAGATAGCCTTTAATTGCGATTCTCTTTTACGGGATATGCGTGACATTTGTAGATATGTCTTTCAGAGCAGCGCTATTCTTCGAACTCTCGTATCGATGACACATTCGATTATCACAGTTCGATGAACGGGCCGATCGGTGTCGCTATAAATTATCGCGACTCTCTGCCCTCCCCATTATGCAAAATCACAACAACAACGGGGTCGTTTCGTCCACTCGAAAGTCGGTCAGCTCCTTTCGTTGGACCCTGAAGAGGTTCCAAAAAGGGCGAGAGAGAGTCATCAATTACGATTGGAAATAAATCGAAGGCAGATGCGACGATCGCCTGCAGGGCTTGTCGCAACGGGTGACCGATTCCTCACCCCCCCTCCGGCAGACAATATGACTGTTTTCGGCAAGTACAAAGCGATACACGAGCCTGAATGCTCGATTGTCACCTTCCGACGTGCGAATTTCGGATTCCCGTTTTATTGCGATGACGATTTCTTTCAGGGCGACACGACATGACAAATTCTTTCAAAGTACACTGTTAAACTCGTAGTGTCAAATTATATTCAATTTGAGTCATTTTTAACTATTCCTAACTATTTATAGGTCGCCACTGTTTTTACTCAATATTTCATTAATTTTGACTGAAAGGAAGGTAAAATTTTGACTGACATGGAAGTTAAATTAGATAAATTAACAACATATTCAGTAAGGCCTACTCAATATGTCGTTAATTTTATCTCATTGTTTTAGTCAAATTAATCGAATATTGAGTAGGAGCAGTGGTAATCCATAGGAGTTTACAGTGTATCCTAAGAAATAATTATCTATTTAAAAATAGTGTACGTGCGTATGAAACATAGCGATAGAGATATGATAACTTTTCTATTAATAGTCTTGTAGAGCTCTAGAAACAAATATTAAAAGAAATTTTTTATTCTACGCTATAAGATATATATTTTTAATAAAATTCTGTATGATTCCCATTGCATGAAATTCTCATGAAAGATCAAATCTCATATTGCTTATGAATTATTATTAATAGATAATATTTACTTATACAAGTATATATATATTGTTTTAAAATTATTATGTAATATCATTTTTGACGATGATTCAGAATTAATTTTGGCTATAGAATTAATTCATTTTATTATATATCGAGAAGTTCGACTTTTATATTTCGGCTAAAAGTTAACACTAAATTTAATTGCAAGGAGACGTCCGAATTATCAGAGGAGTCTTATCTGTCGAATGTAGTTCCTGTGTTACTTTGACAACTTAATAAAAAATAATCGGCTACCCGTGTTACATCGTAATGAGGTACGCGATAGCTCTTTTATCTGCAGACCACAGGAAGCCGATAGCGGGTCTAACGATAAAAATCCTTCGCAAAGCCCTGCGAGACGTGAGAATATTGTCGGTTTAATGCGTTAAGCTTCGCCCGCGAGATATTATTATCTGACATCAATAGAAATTTGTCACGTACCCCAAAAACTATGAACAGCGGAAATGTTATTCTCATTATACAGAGATATATTATTCTCAACAACGGAAATATATATTATTCTCACATAAAAGATTTAGACCTCCTATTAAAAGACTAAATTCAAGACGCTATTTTTATCTGTTTCAAAAAGGTAGCGTCTTAAATTATTCAACTGTACAAGAAAATATATGAATTAATAAGTGCGAGCGTTGAAAATAATGATTATTTCCAATTGGCAATTCTGATTTCCTATTTCTCGAATTGCCGTTGTCCTAAATTTCCCAACTCGCAATTCTCTCGTCGCTCCGCCAACTCTCGTCGGCATAAATTTCGTTATCAACTCCGCGCTATCGTACTCGAGTCAAGTCGTCTTTCGTATCGAATAATCGCGAAAGCTTACACCCTTCGCAGGGTCACTCGATACTGTCAACGAACGAGTCGAAGGTCCTGTAGGTGGGAAGAAAGGGGCCACCCTTCGTAGGGTTTCTTACAAGAATTCCATCGCGGCGTCTTACAAGAATGCACGTCGTCATCGTGTTACACTTGCGCGGAGTTTCGCACAACTGCGAGAGAGAGCCCGTTCTCGGTTCTCCCGTCGAACCGGTTTTTATTCGTCCTTAAATCGCGAGTCGACGTGCATCGCCCTTCATCTCTTTCGTTTATCGAACGATCCCGCGTCGTTTGAAACAATAAAGTCGATTCGACGGGGAGATCCGATTCGTAGATCCGATTTGGTGGGATCAGGATAATGATCCCGGATTGCGCCACGCTTCAACGCCCACGGCGTTATTCCTGGCAAGGACGACGGAAGGGATCCCTTTCCCACCCTCGCGCTGCGCAAATACGCGCAGGATTGAGATGCATTAACGGCGACGATCGCGTCGTATGTTTCAATCATGCCGTGATTTGATCGTCATGGGCGATCGACATTTACAAATTGCTCATTTTAAACAATCCACCCACGCTTCAAGTTCCTAAAATCAATATGAGAATTATTTGTTTGGAATTATTTGAGAGTTTTCGTCTACATATCAATCAGTTTTGTCAAAGTTTTGAACTTCCGATTGTTTCGGAAGAATGGGATTTTCAATATAATTCTCTAATATCTATTTCTACCAATGCAGATTAACTTTAATCTCGATTTAACTTACTTTTCATCTTTTTCTAATTTTTAGGACTAAGAAAAGATAGAAAGTAAGTTAAATCAAATTTAAAGTTAATCTGCATTGGTAGAAATGGACATAACTCGGAATTTCAAGAATTTTTACTTTAATTTAAATTGACACTAATAAATAATGAACAAGATAAAAAAAACACAGGCCCATAAAAAAAGTAGATTGTGCTGGGGATCTGACTAAGCTATTCTTACGTATTTTGGGCCGCTGAAAACGAATATGAAGTCGGAATTGCGCCATCACCCTTCAATTTTTTAAACTTAAAAAAAAGTGATAAACTTAAAAAAACATAGGCCCACAAAAAATAATTACAGTGGAAATTGACCACGAGAGACCGTTGGGAAATTAAAAAATCTTCAATTAAAAAAAAAAATTGATTGAAATTCGACTAAAATTAAGGCCTCTACACTAAAATTGAGTTTTGGAAGGCTGTGCGGCGGCGCTGTGACGTCACAGCGCGCTTAGGTGGCTCGAATCGGCCGTCACACAGTGTTTCAGAACTCGATTTTAGCGTAGAGGCCTCAATTTTAGTCGAATTTCAACAAATTTTTTTTTTAAATTGAAGGTTTTTTAATTTCCTAATGGTCCCTCGTGGTCAATTTCCGCTGTAACCATTTTTTGTGGGCCTATGCTTTTTTTAACAGTTTTTTTAAGTTTAAAAAACTGGAGGGTAATGGAGCAATTCCGACTTCATATTCATTTTCAGCGGCCCAACATACGTAGCAATAGCTTACAATTAGTCAGGTCCCCAGCACAATCTACTTTTTTTGCTGGCCTGTGTAATTTAGCGTCAAAAATCACAGTTAAGGACAAGGTCGTTCTATTTTGCAGACTAAAACTATTATTACACTTCAAAGATATAGTGGAGTTATTTCGTTCGAGGTCACATTTATTCATAAATGACCTCGATTAGCGGATACAACAATGATTTTCCTTTTTCGAAGCTTGAAAAGCAGTGAGTTTGCTTTTTCGGAATTAGAAAAGGCTTGCTCCTTTTACCACAACTTTCCAATTTCTCGGTCATAAATCGAGATCGAGACAGTATCCTTGAACATTTCTTGTGAAGGACTCAGGAAGGATGATTAATAGTTTTTAGAATCGTTTCACTCCGTTGCTTTTCTTCAGGTTCATTTTCCTCGTGTGCCCTACTTCCGGAAAAGGTTCAAAAGCGTGCTATTTTCACGTCAAAGTAAGTCGCGCTTGACAATACGACAGTAGGACAACGGACACGCGGCGGATTTATTTTGTCATTCTTTAAATGGGTCATTGCCTGACAGATCGACTCGAAAAAACGTTTGTCATTCTGTGACGGCAGTTATAAAACTAATCATAGAATTTCTCAGAAATTGATTTACATGAATTAGACGCTACGTCTAATTCTACGAACGAGCGCTCTAAGAAATATTCATTTGTGTGAGAAATGTTAAATTAAAAGAAAAACAGATAACGGGAATAGATTAAACGGTACTGGTCTTTAGAAATCTTCTTGGTATTATTTTGTATTACTTATAATACATAGTGCGAATTCCTAGAATAATGGAACGATTAGAATTACGGCGATTACTCCGTATCACTTAATACGGTAAAATCCGACGGGTAAATTAACATCTACTGACGTGACCGATGAAAAAATGCGATATAAACTATACGTATTGTTTGATAATCTTAATATATTTTCTTCACGATTACACACAGAATATTTCGGTGTAAGCGAAGGGACAGGTCGGAAACAGGCGGAGAATGCGACGCAAATGATATCTTTAATTTATAAACTCTTTACAAATATGTACAGTATAACAAAAAGTTTCCTCTTTACGACGATCGCGTACCCAACTTAAACGTGAAACGTAAGCAGACGCAACGTTCGACACGATGATTCATCGTGTTCATTAACGTGTTTGAACGCTCGGGAATCATCGTGATTCACGTATCTCATCACTGGCGAGCCAGTTCATTCGATGATATAACCATTACGGCTATTGTGCCTCTGCAATTAAGTAGACGCGAAATTCGCGACGATCTCGTCTTCTCGCAATGAAAGACGATTGAAGATACGATACCTTTCACGATCGCAAAATTTGAAAACTGATTTTCTTTTTTGTGTAACAGTCATGGAGACTTTATTGTTTCTATCTTCTAAAGAGAAAGTGTTGCATGCTCCTTAAAATTTATTAATTTAAGGAGCTCAATGTCAATCAAATACTAAATTAAAATATTTAAGATATAAGATTAAGATATATTTGCATGAGAAGAAAAAAATTTGCAAATGTATCTATCCTAAAAAATGCTCTGAGATATTAAAATAATTAAAAAAAACGATTACTGTACAAAACTGTTCTCATATAATTACGCTGATCGATACGAAAGTGCCTGTTCTGTGACAGAGTTCATGACATTATTATTATTGTTTCATGGTGGAATATAAAAATTACGTTAAATTGTTCCCCAAAATAACGCTGTTTAAAATAATCGGCGTTTGTTTAATGACGTCACGCGGCCTGAAAATTTGTCTGATTAAAGTGTAACGTTACAAGTGCTTTAATCTTCGAGCGATCATTTGGCAAATCAGACGCGTATTATTTTATCATTGCAAAATGATGCGCGCCATCGAAAAAGAGCTTCTTTTATTTTAACGAAACGTGCTTGAAATAGTCGATAACTGAAGAAGAAAGTCATTTTTAGATATGAGATTAATCACAGTGAAAGAATCAGTCGGAAAGAATGAGACTCAAATTACGTTATATGCAAAATAAAATTATAATAAAATAAATAATATAATATAAATTATTATATTGTTATAATACAATTTATAGATGATATAAATAATAATATAAATTATTATATAGGTCAATTTTAAGTATATTTCTATTTAATTTCGCGAAATTATGATTCCCCTGAAATTCGATTAATTGCAAACCGACTAACACTAGCAACGCCCATCGAGATAATAACTATGTCAATCAAATGTAACATTTCATGAAAATCATATGCAGGAAAGTCGTTGTACAGGCGACAGTTTAGTCGTATTTTGTCTTGACGAGCGGTTAAATATATATACATATATCGGCCGACGGAAACATCTTGGGTCTACAAAAATCGAATTTATGAGGCATCCCGTAACGCTTCACACGATACAGAATAATTTTCTTTTTACGTAAGAGGAGGGCTTTTAGGATCCTACTTTCTCGTCGACAGCACAAAAATTGATTTCAATAATCGATTTTTTTTTTCGATACAGGAAGTCCCCTTTATCCCCTCCATGAGACGGTGATGTTTGCATTTAGATATACTTAAAATTAACCACGCGGATTTCAATGAAAACCGATTATCATTATGCGACCATTGTTAAAAGCACGTTACAGCGAATATAAACTAGGAAAGAAGAAAATGCCACATGATTTTCTGAAAATCTGCCGATACGTCCTTAGAGTAAAGCTCGCGCATCATAAAATCCGGCAATGTTAATCCGGTATTCAAGACAAGTGACGAAACAAGCGCAGGACATTCCACCAAATGAATAAGAAAATGCATGCATTTCCACGTGCATTTTCACAACTTTCGAATTTATTGCTGCACGCGTCGACAGCGAGAACTGTAACGAACATTACTTTTAATAATTATATCACTCGAATTTGACTAGTAATTTTTTCGTTACAGATCAAACGAAACGCGACACGCTCGTTCACGTCGCAGAACAGGCGAGAGAGTCGGGCATCGGATATATCGACATCGGTATCGTTCCTCGTCAAGCGGTATCCGTTTCGCGCTACTACGATGGTGTCACTTCAAAGAGACCGAGACCAAAAGAGACTCATCGTCGTTTACCATTATCGGGGACAGTCGGAGGGTCTACGCAGGCCTCAGTAGGCCCGCAGTCGCACCTCCATCTCGGGATCCTGGCGGTGCGGCAGGTGGGGCTCGATGCCGGTCGCGGTGGCACCCGTGGCGCCCGCGCCGCCCACGTGCCGGCTGTGGTGGCCGTGATGGTGATGGTGGTGGCTGGCCGCGTGGTGCGTGTCGTGGTGATAGTGATGATTGAGATGTGGTGGCTGCGCGGTCGATCCCGGACCCCGGTAGGTCCGCTGCTTCTCCTCGAAGTCGCGCAGCCGCTGATTGTAGCGCTCGAGCTGGTCGCGCAGCAACGCGTCCTCCTCGGCGGCGTGCTCCTCGTCGTACTCGAGGCAGCCGACGCCGTCGAGCCGTTCCAGGTCGATCCAACCCCGCCACCTCACGCACACGCCGTTCATGATCAAGTGCGAGCGTAGGTGTACCTGGAACATCGCCGTCGCGGCGGAATGCAGTTGTTACTGATGTCGCGAGACATCGAACGTCGATATCGTGGGTCCTGGCGGATGGTCGGGAAGCTCTTGGATGGTCTCGGGATCGGTGGAGAGCTTGATGAGGTTTCAATGTTGGAGAGGCGTCGGGCGAGTCTTGAGGCAAGATCGTCGACCAGCTTTTGTTGGATGTAGGATTAATTGCACGGGAATAGGAGATCCGGATGTATTTTCCAATATTGAGATAGATAGCTTAATAGATAGACTAATAATTCTCTCAGTTTCCAATTCTTATTTCAAGTAGAGAGAAATCTGTGATATATTTCATGATATATTTTGCGTAATGATAAGACTTTACGTCCACACATTTCCTTTTCTCTCAAAACATATTACAAATTGTAATAAAATTATCGATTACAATGGATGGAATCGAAAAGATTTGAAAGTTTAAAAGGGCTAAATAGCTCGATTCTCCTTTCTTATTATCGAAATTATTATTTAATTCAAAGCGATTTAATAATTCCAAAAATTATTTTCAATAATTATGTCATTAAAATTTAACCAGTGACTCGTCATTTCATAGAATATTGCTATACGCTATGCGCATATATTATACTAATTAAATAATTAGATATTTCAGTGACGTCATATCTAACAGCCAATAAATTTTAGCACTTTTCGTTAATATAAATTAACAATAATTACAACGATATTGAAGTTTCGAAGTCAATATTTTTGCTGTGACGGAATGATATTGCTGATTTGAACGTCGTTGCACTTCCTCGAAGTCTACGGCAGAAAATGACGAGGCGCATCGACCTCCTCTCAAAGCCGTCGTCGGCCGCTCGTTTCGCTCGCGGCAACCCTCGATCTTCCTTTTTGCGAAATCCACGCCGTCGGCGTGGGTTGTAGGAGAAGGCTCCATTACGTACCACGACCCGCAAGTTTCAATCATGTGCCCCCCCCCTTTTCCCTCCCGTTCTTTCGTCCCCCTCTCGGACCCTTCCTGCATCGTGTCTGACAACGGTGAACGTTTCTTATTTCCGGAGAACGATTACGCAGATTGGAAGGTACGAGAAGAACCTCGCGGTCTATCTCGAAATGAAGGGAGAAATGAGATTGAGAAAGACGAGGCTACATTCCTCGTAAGAAGTCAATTACTAGCAGAAATAACTCTCATGTCGATAGCGTTTGCACAATCCTGATCGTAAAAAATTTGCCGCGCACTATTATTTCGGCTCGCATATTTCGATCTGTCGCGATCTTTTTGGATTAAAAAACGATATAATATAATAAATGCCCGAAAGTTAAAAAATATACAATTTTATAACAATGTAATTTACAATAATATAAAAATATTCAATCTTATTAGAAATAAAGAGAAAGAGAGAGAGAGAGAGAGAAAATAGTAACAATATAAAATTGAGAGATGTTGATATTATACGATTTCTTTATTCTTATTTATCTGTTAATCTTCGATATTTATCTGTTATTTTCCTCTGATTCTATTTATACTCTACTAATTAATCCGAGAATATTGCTAGGCGGTATTTTTCTGAGCAAAGACTAATAAAAGACTCTCGAAAAGCTAACAATTACGGGATTCTACGCTGGCGATGCAACACGGTGGTATTTTATTTTCTGGCAAATGATCCAACTTCCGGTCCCTCCGCAGAGCCCAGATATAATTACGAGGTCAAGAACGCTTGGGAAAAACCAGTCGAGACCATGTTTGTCTGATCCCAATGTAACGAGCAGCGACACGTAATCAACGAAATGAGTCAAAGATCTAAACGGTCTAGACTTCGTAATACCTCGTTCCCGATTTCGCAATCAAGGATTTTAAATACGTAATTCAATATTTCTAACATTGATAATAAATGACCACATAGAGATTTATCACACAGATATATAAATAGATACACAATATGTCATAATATATTATATTTCTACTATTGATATATAATATAATTACTTGATTTATAATATCAATATTTATAGTATATTTTTTGTAGACAATTTTTCCAAATATATTTTTTAAATCTCACGTAGAATAAGATCGAATGAGAAGACGTTTAATATTTTATCGTACTATTTTTTTCAAATCATTAGAATATTAAATTTTTGTTATCATATTGAAAATTCTATTTGTAACGTAATTAATTACACTCCGTGTGAGATTTGCGCAAACGAACGAACGAACGAACAAACGAATGTCCTGACGGTGGTAAATCGACGTTACATCTCGTTACATTCTTTCGCTTACAGCTGCGTCGCCGCCAACAATGCGCCACAGGGCGTATTTTTATGCAGTAATAATCGAGCCGCGGGGTGCAACTACGCGGGGTGGCGGGGTCTTAAACGTTTTCCGTAATCGAATCGCTCGCGGCCTTTGCTCTCAAAGGACTCGAGTTCCAGATTTCCGTTTTTCGAAAAACTTTTTCTACGCGAATATCGCGAGTAGAATAGTTGTTTAGATGTAGGTTAAAAGAAAGACAATTTATAACAAATTGCTTTGCAAACCGATTTTCTCGCGTGCCTCTACATCCAAAGGAGTCTCAAGGCGTTCTTATCTCGCGGCAAACGCGCGGCGATAAGAGCAGTTCCTGCTCGCGAGGCAGAAAGTTCCTCTTTCGCATATAAATCTTATGCATATTAATGCGCCTGCAGATAAGGCAAAGCGGAATCTCATTATGCATTAAATCTTACGCGATACGCATATTAACATAAGTATGAAACATAAGCAGGAAAATACGTCGGGCAAGAATATTCATAACACACGTGTCCTTTGTCGTTTTCTCGGAAAAAACATTGCGAGCTCTATTCGTTTTTTTTCAGTTTTACATCCTTTCTAGTTTGAATAGCAAAACTTATAAACGTTACTTACGATCAAATTCGATGAAACATTCATTTTATTTTATTTTAAAATTCTCATGAGTATTTTTCAAATAATTAAATTACACTCGGCAAAAAAAAGGCATACAATCGTTTGCATAAGAATCGCGTGTGTCTATCGTTTCAGATCGGAGTAACGGTGCGTTTCATGCTCGCTTTCGTAATCAGTGATATCTTCGCTTTGCATCTCTGGCATCGCGAAACGAATCGGACATGTATATTTCGAGCGACAACGAGACGCGCAAAAAGTCGTCACGGCGAGGAGATTGGCGAGGAGAGGAATGGACGCGAACATACGACGTCGTCATTAGTCATCGCCGTCGCCTTCCTCGTTCTCACGAGGAAAGAACAGTTGGAAACATTTGTTTTTCTGCTTCTACACACGGGCGTGACAATCATTATCGTCGCATAATGGTCGTTATAATAGGCGATATTTAAACTGTAACGCGTCGCCGCGCCGTAACCCTTTCTGATTTGCATCGGCAGAAAAAAAAGCAAGAGTGCGGGAAAAAAGAGAGAGAGAGAGATGTGCGGCGCTGCGAGAAAAGGGGTGAAAAATCGCAAGGGCTGGTGAAGAAGACCTAAATGCCACGAAACAAACGACCGGCTATTTCACCGGTCCTTTTGTTTCTCGATGGGCGTCGCCGGCAGCGCCTTTTTGCGTCGGGTCCACTACACCGAGGTCCCGTGAATACACCGAAACACATTCGTCACAACGGTGTTCCGGCAAAAAGGACGACATGCGAGGGGCATACGGTCAGCATAGCGCATCATCCTTTGTCTCTCGTTCAGGTCCAGTTCTGTACGTTTAACTTTTACGAGCAGGATGTGCACAGGATGTGCACAGGATAGATATGTGCCTTCAGAATCATTTCCGAACTATAAATTTTGTAATTATGGCAGTGGCCTGGGCAAAGAAGGGCCCGCTGCGATTTAAAGGATACGCATAAATGTTATGCCACCTTAATCTTGGGACGTAAGATATTATGAGTCTTCGAGATTCTGTAAAATTTACTTTTCCTCATAGCACTTCTCATAATTCGAATCAAATTTTTCTTTGTTTTCTTTTCAGTTTAATTTTTTTAGATGTTGAGCTATTTTTCTGCTTGAATTTTCCAAATTTTATTCTTCTATCTCGGAAAGCAATTTTGAAATCGATGTTAGAGCGATCAAAAGTAATATCGCGCAGTGCTGTTAATATTTCTTTTAATTTAACGTTAAGATTTCAATCTTAATAAATCTAGCTTTATTACTGCGCGAATCAGCACCCTTTTTCTCTCTTTTTCTGCTCGATGGGCAAAGGGTTAAAAGCTTCGTTATTATCGGGCACCGCACGCGTTCTCTTTATCGCGCGTTTATCTCGATCGCGAATAAAATCTCTCCCTTAATTATTACGTCGCCCAACGGGGCATGTCGGTGGGCACAATGCACGTAGGCACGTGTGGTCGCGCGCCGCTCTTTATTCCTTCGCTCATTGTCGATTAAAACAAAAAAGGAGGCCGCGGGTCGTCCCGTAAACACGGCGTACTGCGTTTCGTGCGCAGGATCTAATGAATCGCTTCCGTCTCTTTCGTCTCTTTTGCAAAAGGAGATCCGACACAAAAAAGACCGTAGAAGTGTTCAGGAAAAATTTTGGAGCCATAAATAACGCAATAATAAAGAATTCAGAAACGAAAATTGTAAAAATGACGAAGATATTGATTTTGTGAGAATTTTAGGAAATTCAAATTTTTTTCGATAATATTTTATTTGTGTGGATAAATTGCATGGAAGGAAGTATTCACAAAAATGCTGCGGATAAAAAATCTAGTAAAGAATAAGGCAACAACAGAAATTCAGTACGTTATTAGGATTTCTCGTTTGATCTTTGCGAGAAACAGAGAGATTTATGAGCCATTATACTGTGTGACTGGCGGCGACAGCTTCGAGGCATCTGGCTAGCGTTTAACGGATTTCTAGAACGCTAATTGCCGCTGGTGCCCACTAACACGGCTTTTATTTTTCTGTCGTTTAAGTTGTAACAAAATAACACGAAAGGACGACTTCTCGATTTCGAAGGATATTTGAGTGTGAAAAAATGCGAGATTTATTTTATTCTTTTGATCTGTGTGTGATATTATGATAAATAATTAAGCTTTAAAGATACGAATAAGAAGACTTTTGCTTCTCATTTAATTGCAAATTTAACAGAAATTAAAATTATTTTCATTCAGTATTTAATATTATTTGAATATTTATACTTTTAAAAGTGCAAATGTTTCGAAAAACGACCAGTACGATTAAAACGTTGTTAAGAAAAAATTAATTCTAAATGAATCTCAAAAATTCATCTCTAAAATGTTTCTCATGCATTACAACACGGATTGTATGAAAAATACAAATTTATAAATATATAAAATTATATACATATATAAAATAAAATATATAAAATTTTATACATTTTATTTTATTATATATAATATATAAAATAAAATATATAAAAATTGACCGTTTCTTTAAAAATAAAATGTAGACTTGCAAGTGTAGACTTGCAAAAATTACAAATAAATAAAATATAGCGATTGGAATAATCTAGAATATTTCCAGACATTCACGAAAATCAGCGCGCGCACTTTGCAAAATGGCGTCGCGACGACGCCGCTATCGATCGCAATGGCGACGCCGAGAGGCGTCGGCCGTGGCGCCGGCGTACAAGATTACTAGATCCGACGACCTAAAGAAAAAGCCCATCGAGCTTTTGCAACTTTTAAAATTGAGATGATCTAAACTTTCGAGAAATTTTGGCTCTATTATTTGGAGAAGCAGTGTTTCTCTACTTAAGCTGTTTTCCCATGCGATCATTCTAATAACGTATATCTTATTACGTTGCGTTTAAATCGTCCTTTGATCTCTGACTTCTGAATTCGTTTCAGGGCGACAATTTCGTTCGTTCGACACAAAGATAAATTGGGACAGTTTCTCTCGTTTGAACGAGACCGGACTCCTGTAGAGAGGCCCGGAATTCCTACTGACCGGATGCGGGGGTGACACGTCGGTACCATTGTTCGAGAAGTGGTGGCTGGATACTAAATTACGGACCCGAAAAGTTGCGCAGCATCTATACCTAACGGCCCCTAATTTGCCCATAGTACGAACCAATTACGACCACACAATCGCATTCAGGAACCACCGTTTCGAGATTCGAGCTGTCGGGATCTAAGCTCCCGCTGAAAGGCAATTTAACGGAGGGAAGATATCCTTTTCCCCGAAAATTTGCAATTTGGTAATATTTATAAATTTTGCACAAAAATAATTTAATCTCCATTAACACGCCGTTCTAAAATTGTCGGGAGTTTTAAGTTCGAAACCGACTTTTGCGTAATGTGAATTCTATTTCTTTAATTTAATCAATTTCTATATAAATTTTTATAACATGGTATTTAGGACAAAATTTTAGGTTGTAATATGGCAAGGGCGAATGATAGAAGTATCCATTGGAAAATACAGTTGGGGTATTAAGTTGGGGGATATAAGGTCTACGATAATTGAGATTTGATTTTAAAAAAAGCGATGCCCACTTACCTTGCCGTGTTCCTTGTCGAAGTCGCAGTCGTTGGGATCGACGGGATAGTTCCCAGACGCGTTGCCGAAAACAAGTTGAAGGTTGGTGCCGGTCGCCGCAAACGCGATCTCTGTGTGGCCTTCTCGACAGCCATTTTGAAAACGTACTTGACGTTCTTCGAGTGGCCGGTCTCTATAACCAGTGTATCTCACCTATAAAAGAAAAAAATAGAAATATCGTTATTAACAATATGCATATTAATGAGTGGAATTTTTTATCCAAGGAATAACAAATGTAAAAAATCAGTTATCAAGATGCATTAAAGCGAATTAATTTAAATTTCAAAAGATACGAATTTAATATGCGTGTGTAACTTTAAATTTTATATTCATAAATTTATTATTAAATTTTATCAATGTTTTCTCGAGTAAATAATTTTGCAATATTAAAATAAATTTCAATCGCCAGCACAGACCAAATAATATAATTTTTCGACAATCTTCAATATTTTCTAACAATTTTCTAATAAATAGAAATTCGTCACTTTTGAAGCACTAGAAAAAAATCTTAATGTTTCGTTATTGTCGTCTCAATAATTAACGAATCAATTAATTTGACGATATTCGTAGAGATATCGGATTCTCGACTCCGCCACTTCGAAAGTCTCTCAATGATTCACAGATGTTAAAAGACGAAATGAATGTGGAATACTAATTCGGTGTCCGTGGGTGATCCGCAGGTTACACAAATTCGAAGAAAGGACAACATTCCTACGGCATCGCGTATTCCAGGTCGGCGAAGCGACGGGAAATCCTTTCCGAGATGTCTCACTGCGCATTGCGACACGTAATACGAAAGACATTTCTCGAGGTACCCGACCGAGATTGATTAGCGAATAGTAATAAACGAACTTAACGATTTCAAAACAAAGCGATTAGTTCGCAGAACTAATATACCAACGTGTTTACACGATGTGATTACAATAAATGTTGCTTAGGCTTCTCTATTGGGGTTATTTATTTTATCGTCTCATTAAATTTCTAAAATAACGTCTTTAAAAGCTAAACTTGATAGCTGTCGTATAAAGTTGCTGATTATAACACTCGTGATACTAATTCGATAACAGATTCCAATTTGTGTCGTAGCGTGTACGTAGCAAGTCGAATTAATAACGATAAGGCAAGAAAATGTATTAGAATATTCAAAACATTTTTGTTTCCTCATGTGTTTATTCTCAAGGATATCATGCGCTTGACGCGTTATTCGCACGTTTCGCACTGCCAGTGTTTTCTCTTGGAAACAATTTAGGGTCAATACACACTATCGATGCGTTCACGGTCCGGTCACGGTCCGCTCATGATCCGGTCAAATACTATTCTATTGTTTTTAATGGAGACATTCAGATTTTCGGTAACGCTTCGCTCACGATCCAGTCTCGCGCCGGTTTCTTTCCAGCAATGACAGATTGAAAGAATATTTTACCAGAGCGTGATCGACCTGTACTGATAATGTGAACAGGCTTGATCAATTCACGGTCGAGTCCACGGCCACTTATCAGTGACAAGATGAACAAAGAAAACTCTTGGTCGTTTGAAAATAATCGGATCATGAGCGGACCGCAACCGAACCATGGATTGGACCATGATCAATAGTGTGTATCGACCCTAAACTTGATGAGTCCAACATATGCGTATTTTATCTTTCGCACCTTTCACACCTGCGTTTTCACTTAAAATATTACCGTAATGATTTAATTTCCTATAGATATAGATTTTCTCTATAAATTTAATTTCTCTCTAATAAGTGATTTTCTTTCAAAGACAACTTTTCACGTATTCCTTTCGCGTGTCCGTATCTTCATCGGCGCCGGAGCTTTCCACGACGGACTCACCTCGCTCTCGCGACTCAGCCTTCTGAACAGCTCGTCGCTCTCAAACTTGGCTTTCTGATCGGGCACGACTCGCGGCATCTTGAAGACGAGCCGGGGCGGTCGTGGCTGTTCGTACAGACCCATTCCGTCGAATGGTAGCACACCCACGCCCGCGTGCTCGCTCATTGCGTGCATCATCTTCGTCGCCGCGGGTTAACCGGGCCTCCCGAACTATGGACACCCTCTCTCCCTTCTCCGAAGGTCGATTGGATCGCGGACTAATATGTCACTATCGATACTAGCTCCCGTGTATGTACGAGATATACGAGAGATCGCGTTTTTCTTGGTGGAGACAAGAAACACTCCGAATGTGTGCAAAGACGAGGAACGACCTCGTATTCTCTTTCGCGCGATTCACCACGCTCGATCCACGAGATAACTGGCGAGGAGACACTCTCGCCGGCAACGATATGCACGATGTGACGTCTCAGTGAAGACTGGAGAACCAAAAAGCGCGCGGAGTTCCCCCACGCCGGATCACGCTCGCTCGCGAGAGCTCGACACGCCTCTGGACCGCCTTCCGTCTCTCCCTTCCGTCTTTTCAGCTGCTGAATCACGGGGCTTCTCCAGCCAGCCAGCCAGTCAGCCTGGCTCCCGATTCAACCCTGCGGAGCTGATACCGTGCACCCGAATAGCGGCGAGCTTGCACCCCGAGGGTGAGAGAAGGAGGGAACTTGCTCGGCAATCTGGTTTCACGATTTTATAAATGGACGGAAGAGCGCTGACAACGGAAGAATTGTCCGGACTCGACAACTTGCAAGCCGTTTATTTTCAAAGTCCTTTGAAACGTGTCCTATTCTCTTTTAAACGGCAGGGTTGAAATAAAAAAATACATGATCTTTAACAAGAAAACTCGAGTGGTGTAACGAACTTAAAATATTTTACATGATTGTTGGAGAATTCTTAAATTTAAATTTAAAGCCGATATTTTAAACGCTTTTATTAGCTATCTCGTTTCATAAGATGTTTAACAAAAATTTCATTAACAAAGTAATAAATAGTATAAGTAATAAATAATAGATAATAGTTCATACTTTATGGTCTAATTGAAGAATCATTTAACCCCTTGAGTGTCAATGATGGAAAAATCCGCCAAAATAAAACTGGCCAAAAGTACTTCATGACGGAAAAATCTGCACATTAATAAATCACTTTAGCATTCTTGGCACACAAGAGTTTTCTTGCCTGACATTCAAGGGGTTAACACTCATTTCAAATTAATATCAAAGAAGCTAAAAAGAAGCTAAAAAATTTATCTAGTAAGAAAAACTGACACTTTAAAAATCTTTTAAATCCCATGTCATAAATAATTCCGACTAAATCTTCTCTAAATCAACCTACAAACAAAATCCATGCAATTCACACGAAATCTATTTGCATTCATACAAAAATTCTGTTATCCATATTTCTACAGATTGCGTCGCAAGAATCTTTTATTTGCAAAAACTATCGACACCGGAAACGTTTTTGTACGGGAGAAATCGAATCTAAACTAGTCGAGACGAATAGGTACGAGATTTTTTGCCGTTCCCTTGGAAAACGGTCATAAAACTTTTTTTCGCGCTCTTGACAGTACGAAGGGATACATCGCCAGTTTACAGAGCGATATATTGCAGCAGCGGGATTGGCGATAGTATCCGGATTGGCTGGCTTATTTCTTCACAGGGATACGGGAAGTACGTGTCGGACAGAGGGGAAGGGGGATACCCCATTTCGGTCGCCGGATGCCCGCTTAGATAGTATAACACCGCGTGTATCCCCTCGAGGGAAGAGATCTTCATCGTCTCTATCTCGAGTGGCGGGGCTCATCCATTTGAGAGGATCATTGTCGAGAATCCGCGCGCGATTAAGATCAACGACCCTCCGGCGGGCGCGCGATCCATGGCGTTACCGGCCATGGATACCCATTTATCCTTTTTTCCTCCCTTTTTGTGCCCCTCCCCTTCACTTGAACATTGACGATATTATAGCTTCGATTTTCTGGTTAATCCTGCTGTTCCATTCATAGGTATCATACGTTCAAACGAATGGACGTTTAAATATTTTATTCACAGTTTTAATAAAGTATGTTCCAGTAAAATATTTTTATATTGTAAAACTTGGTAAGATAAAAACAGAATTAATTTATCGACCAGAATAAATTTTATTACTGTTCTTTTACTGTAGCAGAGTGCATTCTACGAAGTTTTTCCCGTTTTAAGAAAAAAGCAATAAAAGAAGGTAATATCGACCGCAAAACTAGAAACCGCAAAAAATTTAGTACTAATTTTTTTTTGTTATATTAGTTTCTCGGAAACTTATCATTTCTCATTTACAAACATTTTCAATTTGGAAATAAATTGCAATTTTACAGTTTCATAAATATTTCGTTTATATGTAAAATAAGAAAACAAAAAAAAGGTTACAAGGCTTACGCAAGTATTGTTAACTTCCGATAGAATGAGAAAGTTTCTTTTGTAATTCACATCTTTTCATAGTTCCAATTTTTTTCTTAAAGTATTTTATGACATTTCTTTCCAACATGTAGGTTTCTATACAATTTCCCCTCCCCTTCCCCAAGAATGCTTTTTTATTTTATTTTACTGTCCCGTTTTATTATAATATTCTTCTATGTCTAGGAATAAACTATACTTTCTCTTTTCACAGCAGGTGCTTTGCGTCTGTAATACAAGTTGATACGCATGTAAACGTTTTATCTTTCTTGGCAATCTCAAAGAGTAAAGATTTGTGTCAATTTAGTGTTATTGAAAATTGGAAACCACATAATGTCACATACAACTAATTTAAACCTGCGGCACACAATGGTTTTTTTTTCCTACTGGATTGTTAGCTGGCTTGTGTGCTTGCTCTCGTGTGGGCAATTGTGCTAGAAATTGTATGTCTGCTTGTCATGCTGCTGACAGATCTGCTGAATTTCCATGATAGAACATGTGCTATATTTCGTGCATAGTTCTATCCTGGCTCATTGCCAATCAAAGTACAGCTTGATTAGGATTAGGTTAAATAAAAAAAGTTTGACGTATTCTGATGTAATCGATTCCACAAACGTCGATGATATCGCTTTCGTCGTAATTTATTAATAATTAAAAATAATGCAATCGCATTTTTTCGATGTTGTACTGCAGAGTAGCAATGGCCTGCTCCATATTTATTTACGGTTGACAGCTCATACACGAAGTACGAGCCAGTACAAAAGCCCGTATCGTCTGAAGCCAAGTCAGCAACACAGTCAGCAGCACTGCCAGCAATGCCACCCACACGGTAGCAAGTACGCAATCTAGCTAGCAATCCAGCAGGAAAGAAAGCATCCTGTGCCGTAGGCTTAATACAAATTTAAAACAGTTTGTTCATGGAAAAGATTATTATTATTTTTGTCCCTTTCTTTTTTCTTTTAGATACTGATATTAAAATTTTGCTCTTTAAAGTCGTTCTTTCATTAAAAGTTTTCTCTGAAATGTTTATCTTCTTGGACATTTCCGTATAGGTGTATATTTAAAAAGAATTAATAATATTTTAATATGTAATTGTTTATATACAAAAGAAAAAGTTGGAAAATTGTTGCAAAATTATAAAATTAATTATATTTAACGTTGCGTCGCAAGTTATGCATTGCTTTCTTTTATTCATGAATATCTTAAGCGTGTCGAAAGAAAAATTTTACGCGTGTCTCACGGATAGAGATGAGCGAATCTCCGCCCCTTGCCGCGCACTATTGGTCCAGCAGCTTCCGCCAATCGCAAGAATCCTGCGTCTGCGAAGGGAGGAAGTGCACGCACGATATACACGAGCGCACACGTGCGCACGTGCGTGCGTATGACATATTGTTAGTTGCGTATATACTTGCTCGAGCAAGAGGGGCGAAGAGACATGGCTCGACACGGGTTCGTTTTCCTCTGTCATCTCGAGAGATTATCGAGAGAGCTCCTCATCCATTTTCTACACGGAAATATGTGAGGCCTGTGAAGTTGGTATCTCAAAATATGAATTTTTACAAAATTAATAAATGATGTAAAATATCAATTTGCGCACTTGCACTAGCACTAATTACAGAGTCAATGAAAGAATTGATAATAAATCAAGAGTTTATTGTATTACACGCAATCACTTATTTAACGCATAAATGCAGAACGATTTCGTACAGAGAATACGCATCTTCACTCTAAGAACAGTAGAGAACAAAAGGCATGCAAAACGTATGTACACATAACAGTGTCCACACCATGGCAATACATTTTCTCAAATTAAATTAATATCGATACTATAATTCGAGAGATCGAGATCACTAAGATTTCTTAATCTCTAACAATAAATAATAATTTTTTATTCACTTTGCAAAAAATTAAACAAAAAATTTCATTTTAATATTTTTTACAAAGTGGACAGAAAATGATTATTTATAGATAAATGTGGACAAATTATGGAATCAAATGCTACATCAATGTTGTAAAAATTCGCATTTCGAAATGTCAACTTTACAGACCTAAATATTTGCACATGCAAATAACTACACACAAATCTTATCTTAACTTGGAAATTTGTAATTTCATTCGCAGACTTTAGGAAGTCTAAAATAAATGTAAATTTATTCATTTTCTTCAGAAACTTATATAAATTTTGAGAATTCATAATTAAATTTGTGGTCTGTCGCATGTATTCACAGTCTTCATTAGGAAATTTAAATAATATGGAAATTTTTATATTTCCACCACTTTTCGTATGCGTGAGTTATTTAAATATTATTAACTCTATTAAAATTTTTCTATTAAAATCTATACAAAAATGTCACTTTGAAATAAAAATTTTATAATTATACTAATCCAAAGATCGAAATTTTAAATATTATTAATTAAAGTTACGATGCATAAACCCTCGCGATAAAGTCCGTATAATCGCGTTGAAAGAAGATCAATATCGCGAACGTTTCCGTTGCCAGAGAAACTTGGATACTCGCGCTATATACTGCAAACACCCGAGCTATCAAGTATGCAGGATGTCGAACCGAGGAAGGATACGAAGCGAGGACGAGTCTTCCTGGCAACGAAGGGCGTACGAGCGTCACCGGTCTAGGGTGAGCACTCATGAATTATAAACGTTACTTTGGATTCAACTCCGTTTAATATTTTACCGGTCAATGTTTCTTTCATCGAGTTCTCTCTCGATGAAAGCTTCCCGGATCGAACGAAAACCTCAACAGTGCTAAAGATACCTTCGTAGAAATAACCTTTGAATCAAAAGTGATAAATAAATAATATGCTCTCGCGCAAGATTAAAACTGTATAGAAAATCGTTTGTGTATCAAACAATTTAATTATATGCATTACATTCATGTAATTTTTATATTACGAGATTTTAAATAATTATGCTATATTGCAAACAATTATATTAGTAAAAATTTTTAACGAGTTAAATGTTTTTTTCTTCCGATGTTTCTATGCTTCGTAAAATCGTCAGAAGAATTTATATTATATATTCGTATTGCTTTGCAGGTAAAAACAGCCAGACCGACGGTAGATGTGAACCCTCCGGAGGGCAGACCTCACGTCTCGCTCAACGCAAAGAGATTGCAACTGGAACGCGAAAGACAGGCGCGAATTCTCAGGGACAATTTTATCCTGCTGAAGAAACTTCGCGAGATCATGTACCGGAAGCGTCGAGTCGCGGAGGATACTCAACGGGTCCAATGGCAGGAATCTAGATGCATTAGAGTTCGTTAAGAAGATGAGACCTCGATGAGGAACATTCCTTTGCCATTACATTATTCGCAATTCATATGTACGCACGTACCTTTTATATTTCACATGCAATTGAAAAATAGCGCATTGCATACGCAATTTCAATCTTTCATCTTCAGCAAATCTTTTCTATCTTGACACAGTCATTTGTCTACTGCATGGATTTCTAATAAATGCTTTCATTAATATTTCCAGAATTGTATTTTCACCTTTCTCTACCGTTAATAGTTTATTAAATCACACATTCTTTCAATTGATAACAATTCTCATATTATGATAATTTAATTTTTTATATATATTTCTGTTCTTCTAAAAATAAATTATGCAATTTTTTTAATCAGTGGAATATAATATTTAGCTATTGTGTATCGCGATATATTTCATTTTCTTTTGTTTGGAATTTTAATCGATACGTATCATTTGATGCATCGTTAACGCATCAAGGAGAGAGGCTAGATTTTCGCAAATAATATCGCAATTTTGCGACTTTATGTAAGCATCTTTTACACTAAAATATATTATAAATTTGTATGCATGTTTCTAACTATTAGAAAATTTTATATTTATAACATTAATACATTATAATATTAAGATTATAAATTTCACAGTCAAGATAAATACTGATGAATCTTTTGCCAGTTTATATTTCATTAATAATGTTAATCACATTAATAATATAATAAATAAATACAAAAAATTCTATATAATGCTATAAATGGCTCAATAAATTTAATATGCATAATTTTTATTCATTTTTACTTAATTAAGAATAAATGGAGGAAGAAAACTACGATAACGAGAAAGCTGGAGAGGAACTTGCTGAGGAGAAGCCTTATGACGAAGAGGATCAAGAGGCCAAATACGAATCAACGATTTCGTTGGTGGAGAACGAACATGATACACGCGTGTTAACACACACCGAGGCCGGCGAGTGCCTTCATAATTTAGGAAAATGCATTGCGCAATATGAATACGCCTATCTCAGCATGAATGCCTCGGACAGATATCTTACGGATGTCAGCGTGATACCATTCTTCAAGCACGTTCGTTACGTGAACGTGTCGGGGAACAGATTGACTTCAGAAGCACTGCGTGCGCTCGAGGCGATGCCGTATCTGCAGACGCTACGAGCGGACCGAAATTGTCTGACCAGTGCGGAATTAAAACCGATGCCCTATTTGCAGGTGATCCCGCTGTCTCTTGACCCTCGTTCCATGGAAGTTTATCTCATTGAGAATTCCCGCGCCCGCGAATCCGCGCTAGTAAGACGATTTCGAAAATCTAGGAGCTCGCCCTGAACGAGAATAAGTTGACGGACACGTCCGGCATTTGTCACAGATCGCTCGAGCATCTAGAGCTGAAGCACAACGATATTCGCACCGTGACCATGGATCCTCAGATCCTCGTGAGCTTGACAACCTTGGAGCTACGCGGCAACGCGCTGATCAGTACCGCAGGTGAGACGCACAAAAATGAGGATAGTTATTTCTCTTCCAAGATTAACGAAGATGATTACAAAAATCTGGGTGAGAAATGCCAAATCTTTCAAATGGTAGCTTAAGAACTCGATAAAGCGAGAAGGATTCTGAAAACTAGGAATTTGACGTAAAACAGATTTTCCCTGAATAATGTTCGAATGTTTTGCTTCTCGCAGGAATCTGTTGTCCCAATCTGACGCGGCTTTTTCTAGCTGAAAATCAAATCGAAAAAATCGAAGATCTCGGAGAACTGGTGAATTTGAAGACGCTACATCTGCGAAGTAACAGGCTCGTGAAGCTGGACGGTTTCACCGAGCGGTGTCGTAGCTTGAACTACGTGAATCTGCGCGATAACGAGATTCTGAGAATTTCAGAGCTGAAAAAGTTAGACTGCCTACCGAAATTGGAAACACTCGTCATCCTAGGGAATCCTTTTTTGAGGGAAAAGGTAGAAGAGAAAGAAGAGAAGGAATACAGGCGAGCTATTTTAACAATGCTTTCGAAATTAAAAAGAATCGACAAGGATCCCGTGTTAGATCAAGAGAGGAATGAGGCAAAAGCGTTGCTCAAATAGATGCAAAAGAGCGGATCCAATTTTGAAAATTTTAATTTGAGAGATTAAAGATTACGCGATAATGAACAAATTTGAAGATCAGGATCGTATCGAATATTTTCATTAAAATACGCATCTTGGTTTTAAAAGAGTCAGTATCAATTTTCACGTATTTTTCAATGATCACGTATTAAAAATGCGTTATGTATTTAAAATTTTCAATGGATTATTATTTATTTAAAAGGGATTTTGATTAATATCCAATATGTTTTTATATAGATAAAATAACTAATATCTTTTTAATGTAAGTTTATCGAAAACATACATTAGTATGTTTTAAGTTATATTAATTGAACTCGACGTGACTCGTCAGCAAAAATCGATTTAATATATACTGTATATGAATAATATATACTATTATTGAGATTTCTTTGGATATTGAAATAATTTATAAATCGGGCAATATGTGATATTTTTCATCTTTTTATCTCATTTTTCTTATTTTCAAATTAAGTTTTTTGTGTATATATTTCATTTTTCTTCAAATATTTATTGCATTATCACTAGCATGACAACTCAATCGCGCGCGCGCATGTTTGTCACAGCACGCACAGTGCGTGTGCGTGTACGTGTGCGTGTGTGCGTGTGTGCGTGTGTGCGTGTGTGCGTGTGTGCGTGTGTGCGTGTGTGCGTGTGTGTGTGTGTAATTTGTAAATGTGTGTAATTGTTTGAGCTCGAGTCCGTGGGTTTGCTAAGCCCAAATAACTGTACGAATCAGTCATCCCTGCGGAAAATTGTAATTCACAAAAAATATCAGCTCGCGCCATCTCGCGGTGATAAGTAGAACTGAAATGCACTTTCGTTTGCAAGATTTACTTCAATCTGTAATGTCCATTTCTACTAACGTAGATTAACAATTTATAATCTCGATCATAATCAACTTAAGGGGATCCTAAAGTGACATAGTTACCGATCGAGCATTTTAATTTTATATTCATTAATCTTTTAATTGCCTTTATAGATTTAAAAATCCTTTTCCAGAATTAAAGTATAGACAATAATACAGTGTGTATTATTTTAATTTTAATTTTAGAAATTTATAATTTTAATTAGAAGATAAGAATAAATTAAATCGAGATTAATCTAGCGTTGATTGAAATACACGCAATTCTTTCATCTAATTTCATATGTGTATTTCGATATACAAGTATATATATTTTTAATATATATTTATAATAATTTATGCTAGATCATGTCCAGCTAATTAATAATACATATTAATTACAATTATTCACATAGGGAAATTGTGATAAATCATTTTTTCAAGAAAAAAAATTAACACGCATGTATATTGTAATAAAAATTATATTAATCATAATTTACATTATTAAAATGTAATACAATATTACTACATATATATAACTATATTATTAAATGAAAATATACAGGGTATCTCAGAACTGTGGGTACTATTCCGTGAGCAGGTAGAGCGGACAAAACTGAGTCGAAAAGTCCTCTATCATTTTGCAATTTTCGCAATAGTTAACGAGATATTAATTGTTAATATCTTTCCACTCCATTGATCAAACAATTATAAAACCGGTTGCGAGATGCCGCTGAGCCTCTTCTGTGATTACGTTTACACGTACCGTTAATCAGGTTTTATAACATCGGTAGTTCTTAGGCCGGCCAATCATAGCTCCTTCTTCTTCTAAGGAATGATTCATACGATTGGTAAACTGCTTGACAACTACCGATATTATAAAACACGATTAACGGTGCCGTATAAAGCTTCGTCTACAATGAGTCGTAGTCGTAAGATCGTAAGCAAATCGACCAACTACAATCAAGTTTTCTTATATATTCTTGACTGTCATTGGTCAATTTGCTGTACGACCTTACCACTACGACTCATTGTAGACGGGCCATAAACATAGTCTGTGACTACGTTTAGGGCGCATCCTGATGGTAGTCAGAAATTCGGAAAACGGAATCTCGGAAAAGTAACGGAGAGGGGGTCAACCAATCAGAGTTATTTCGGTTGGTCCGATTTTTCAAGGGCCGGGCTCCCCATGGAACGACTTTTACGAAAAACGGAATGGCATTCTAACCTTAAATTATTTTTAAATTAAAGAAATTTCTATATAATTTTAAAGTATAATAAAAAATACATTAAAGCTTCATTTTTTAATAGCTTGTACTACTACGGTAAGTATATTTTTTCTTTTAAAATAATAATAAATTTTTCCATTTTTCCGTATTCCGGAAATATCGGTCCGTGGGGAACCCAGTCACAAAAATTTCGGACTGACAAGTCCGCAATTATTGCCTCTCTGTATGTATATACGTTAACTATTTATGTGTTAAAAAATGTGTATTTACATATTATTTTGTAGAGATAGAGATCATGCGATATGTTTTTATTCATGATGAAATAAACTATTAAAAATAAATAAGCACGGAAATACTGTAGGCTTTTTCTCATACATACACAAACCAGAAAGATCAACCTAACCTTCTAACATATGCGTGAACAAAATGATTCTGATTGGTTGATCCCCTCTCCGTTACTTTTCCGAGATTCCGTTTTCCGAATTTCTGATTGCCATCAGGATGCACCCTTAGGGCGCGTCCCGACGGATAAAGAAATAGCGGAACAGAACAGTAACGGAAAAGATACTAGATAGAAGGCTAACCATGGAGATAGGAATAACAGGAGGGAGCATAAATGCATGAGGGTGAAGAATGAGACATGGGACGAAGGTTACCACTCAAGATGACGACCATATTGAAAGGAGAAAGATAACCATATTGGAAGGAGAAAGATAACCTCTGAAATTCAGAGGCTATCTTTCTCCTTCCAATATGGTCGTCGACCGATTTCTCCTTACCTCTCAGAATATACCCCCCTCGTCTAAAAAGGTATCTTATGCTCCCTCCTGTTATTCCTACCTCCATGAGGCTAACCAATCAGAGTGATTCCATTCCACTTTTGCGTAGCCTGGTTCCCCATGGCAAACATTTTATCGGAACGGAATAAAAACGGAATCATTCTGATTGGTTAGATATCCAAATTATGGAGAGCTAACCAATCAGAATAATTCCATTTTTATTCCGTTCCGTTAAAATGTTTGCCGTGGGGAACCAGGCTACGCAAAAGCGGAACGGAATCACTCTGATTGGTTAGCCTTCTATCTAGTTTCCTTTCCGTTATGGCCCATCTACAATAAGTCGTAGTAGTAAGGTCGTACAGCAAATTGACCAATGACAGTCAAGAATATATAAGAAAACTTGATTGTAGTTGGTCGATTTGCTTACGATCTTACGACTACGA